>JAYXIM010054543.1:0-176590 GCA_037575425.1 Anastrepha fraterculus
AATAGCGAAAGTGTCAAATATGTCATTGACACTTTGCCAATGAGGGAAGCGGCCGTCACCTAACACTTATGGTCCGCTTTCCATAGAATTAAGATAAACATAGAATCCTAAGCCTTACACATATAAGCTAGGGTTACGAATGTATTAGTAAGAAAATATGTTATAAATAGGAAGGAATGAATAAAGAGAGCAGACTTATTATTGAAACACCAAGCAAGCTGGTTTATTTTTTAAAAACCTTCCGCGCTTCGTGCTAACGTTAAGTTGTATGTGTATGTCCTTATGAATGCGTGTATGCATGTTTGTAAGTATTTATTTTTTTTTATATCGAGTGCTTTAGCCACGCGTCACTTTAAGTAAATTTAGTAAATTTTTTGTTTCATTAGCGATAAGTGGCAGGGTGTTGCTGCTGTGCCTGATACGATCGGCAAAACCGCTATCGTAATTTATACTCTACCTTATGCTTCTAATATTTGTTTAGTATTGATTTTTTTTTTATTTTTCTTTATTAAATAGCTAAGTGGCACGTAGTGTCGCTCTCGATTTTCGATCAGGTGCAACATATTTAAGTAACGCTTTGCGTGCTGCAATTAATTTTTAACTTTGGCGGTGACGATGAGAGGCTGACGGTAATTTAACAGGCGGTGGACTAATTTTCTAGATCATTAATTCCGTAAAAGTTTTTAAGAAAAACGTAAAGCATAGACTTTACGTTAAATAACTATAGCTCTAGCACTTACTGGCACAATTTATTTCTTTTTTTTTGGTTTTTTTTTAACAGTTTGAAGTTCAGCCTCTTACAAATTCGTACATTTCAAACTTTTTGCAAATTAAAAAAAAAATAAAGAAATTTTCATATTTTTCAATTTTCAGTTTTTAATCTGAATTTTTAGAACAATTTTGGGTATTCAGTTGTACATCCCATTAAATTTTGGTATGCACATTTTGAACTTGCACGTTTGAAATAACTCAAAAATAAATGAACTCATAACACCGTCAACAAACAAACTATTGGAAATCAATGCTAGTTTTAAGATACTTTAAACTGGCGCAAAATTATACCAAAATGGAATGGACTACAAGGCTGCATTCCCATAGTTGAACTAAAAATTATGACAAAAAATTTTAACTTTTAATGAAAATTAGTTTTTTGGACTTTTCCTCAACTTTGTGCAAAGTTAGAAGCTTTGAGTTATAACACATTGGCTGAGCAGCTCCAAGCGAAATACATAAGTCACACTGCTTCTTGATGGGAAAAAATGCCGTTCAAGCGAAGCAATGTCTTGAAAAGTGTTATGGGGACCCTCTCCATCAGAAGCAACAATAAAACGCTGGTTTACTGACTTTAACCGTGGTCGTAGAGACACCGATGAGACACAATGCAGTGGACGTTCAAATGAGGTGGTGACACCAGAAAACGTACAAAAATCCACAAAATCGTTTTGAATGATTGAAAAGTGAAGTTGCGTGCGTTAGCTGACATCGTTAGGATATCAAAAGAACGGGTCGGCTTTATATTGCATGACCATTTGGCTATGAAAAATCACTATTCAAAGTGATTTGCTGCGCGTTTTGCTGTCATCAAGACAACGCACCGAGTAACAAGTCCATCAAAACAAGAGCAAAACTACATGAATTCAACTTCGAATTGCTCCCAAATCCACCGTTTCGCCTGATTTTGCTCACAGCGACTACTGGCTGTTCGCTTCCTAAAAAAATGCTCACCGGTAAGATATTGCGCTCGAATGAAGCGCAATATATCCTACTACAAAAGTGATATTAAAATGTTAGAGCGGCACTTGAATGATTGCTTTGTTCTTGATGGAAATTACGTTGATGAATAAAGCTAATTTTGAACAAAGAAAAATAGTTTTGTTTTGTTAGACCCGCAACTTTTCAGCGCATGTATTGTTGTAGTGTAAACTATATTTTTATAAAAAAAAATTAAAAACTATTATTTAAATAAATAGTCACAACTTTGTAGTATGTCGCGTTGCTATTATTATTATAATTTCATTTTTTTTTTTTTTGGTGGATGAGGAAGATTTCAAAGTGCCTTCGCGCTTACAGCGACCGTCGTCTATTACGTTGAATGGTGTGGCTATTGTGGAGCACAGCTGTACATACATATGGGAATTCGTAAAAAAACACTTTTCACCACGACATTGTTCTTCAAATTTATAAGACAACAAATTCTCATAAAAAAAAATAAAAATATGATACACTTCTTTTTCCTTTTTTGGAGTCATCTTTAAATAAAATGTTTGTGTTGAAGTATTATTTCTTTTTGATTTGATGGCATAGATTGACTTGGATTTTCATCCTACATTTGTAACATATACCACATTCTTGAAGTTTTTCGGCTACTGCACAGCTTACTGCTTACTGTACCCTGTACCGTTTGGGGGCATTTAACGCACCAGAAAGGAATGCATTTATTTGGGCTGATTCGCATTCATATCAAGTAATTGCATTATTATTAGTTGGTATTGGGATTATTGGGATACCTCTGGCGAAATACTCGAGTTCTTTTGGCTTAATCCATTCATTGAGTCAGTTAGCGATGCTCTCGTAAGAAGTTAACCGGCTGGTTGCATTGATCAGAACAGATGGTAATCCGAAGGTGCAATGTGTTGCGAATACGGCGCGTGGGGCAAGATTTCCCAATTCAGTTCTTCTAAATATTTCTGGACCAATTTAGCAACGTGCGGCCTAGCGTTATCATGCAGCAAAATCAGTTTGTAATGTCTACCGTCCCATTCCGGCAGGTCATTGTCAGTGACGGTGCGTTGCAGAAAACCTTTTCCTTTCTGCCGCTTAAGACGCATTTCACTCGTCACCAAGTGTCTCTTGATATCCCTCTCCTTAACTTGATATGGCACCCAGTTTCCTGCTTTCTGGACCATTCCGGTCGCATGCAAACGTTTACCGACTGTTAATCTGTCAACATCCAACTCCAAATTTTTTCGGCGCCTCTTCACGATCTTTAACACTCACGTCGAAATTCTCACTTTGGAAGCGTCGACACCACTCTTTTCAAGTTGAACTTGATGGAGCGTGTTTACTGTAAATATGGGTAATATATGTTACGTTTCAACCGCACTTTTCTTTAGAAGGTAATAATGAAGCCCGATTTCCCGCAAATGGTATTTTATCGAGACGATCATAGACATTTTTGACGTCGTTGCATTGCTTTGGACTAATCCCATTTTTGCTGCGCGATGTGCGGTGTACCACAATCAATATTTTGCAGTCTTTTCAAGAGAGTGATACAATAAAGTTTGTAGTATTCGTATTTCGAGTCCTTAGCATAATTTTTGCAATTTCTTACGATGTTGAATGTCCCATTATCGACTCAGTTGCCAGAACCAGCCCCTCATTTAGTTCCGTGCTCAGAAACGAGAGTAATGGGTGTATGCCTAACATGCTCAATCTCACCAAGCAAATACCTGCCTTAGAGAGCGCATCAGCTCTCTCATTTTCTTCTATTCCTTTGAGTCCTGGTATAGTAAATAGTGACCCGCCCATTTCCGCAGAATTCATCCATTTCGGATTTGCACTGTTGAAGACGTTCCGAGTTAGTGCAAGCAGCCATCATTGCTTTAATAGCAACTTGACTATCAATGAAAATGTTTGTCCGAGTATTAAGGGGAACCCGTGGTCTAGAAATTTCAAAAAATCAATTTTTTGGTTTTTCAACATTTCAAAAGTATAGTATCTTAAAAATATGCTGTGAAATTTCCATGCCGTAATTCCCAATATTATAGCTTCTATAGCCCATTAAGTAGACAGAGAGCGATCCGCGCGCTCCTGTACCTCAAACTTTAAACTCATCTCCAAACGACGTTTTTCGACACGGTGGGTATAAAAACAAAATATGCAACATAATCACTTGAAATTTCAATATGTTGCTCACAGCATCTATGTCTATAGTTGGAACTAGAATGATAATTTTATTTAAATATTTCTTATTTTTTTCACCAAAAAACTAGTGAAAAAGACCCGATTTTATGAAGTTTTTTTCAAAAGCGCGCCACTTTGTCCATTTCTAATTTTTTCGATTTTTTCTAGTTCCGACCATCACTGCGCTCTTTCTCATTAAGAATCTTCTTGAATTTTGTGTTTCAGATGAGTAAAAGTCTCGAAATCACATACGTCGTCCGGGTCCGATTTTTCGAGAGCATCATCTTCAGCGGCATCATTTTGTATGCTCAATAGATGTAGTAATAAACACGAAAAGTTGATATATCTTTTTTTTTAATTTTTGTTTTAATTAATGGCAAAAGAACCGTGAAAATAGGTGAAATTTTCGTGCTCTATGCCACCCACCTCTAGGGCCTCCTTAAGAGGAGTTAATTCCTGCAATTCTGGCATAAAATCTACTGTTTTTAATTAATCAAAAAAATTAAATATCCTCCAAACGCAGAATTTCTATCAAATAAATCGGTACCTTAAGGGGTTAGTCTACTTTGTCACTTTAAAATTTTTCAATTTTTTTTTTTATGCATAATTTGAAAGTATATATATCCAGAAATATTGTGTAAAAATTTTAAGAAAATCCGAGCACTCTAACTATTTTTTTTTTACCTGAACATCAGTACCTTATTTCGTCTACCTGCGCGTATAGCGTGCATCGATGAACTTTAAACGCGTTTTTCTCAAAACAACGTTTTCAAAATCTAGCTCCACTGTATCTCAAAAACTAATCAACCGATTTTCATAAAATTTGGATCACCTATTCTAGACATAATTTGCACCAAATTGACGCTCGGGGGTTTTGAAATTTTAAATTTTTACTATATATTTTTTTTAAATATGCGAAAAAAAAAACCGTTCTATCAAAAATTTTCCATTTTTATCAGCCATTTTTTTTGTCTTCATTAAAACCTAATATCCGAGGGTCATTTTGTAGCCAGTATCTTACTGAATCTGAAACATTTTGATTTTTTTGTTTCAGACAAGCCGTTCTTGAGTTCTGATGGAGCTGCCTCACCAACCCATGTTTGAGACGTTACGCTTCACTGCTATTTTTTTACTAAAAATACTATAAAATTGAATAAAAAAAAATGTATTTCTGAATTTTAAGACTTTATTTAATAAATCAAACAAATTTTATATTACTATCATTTATAGTTTTCTCAAAAAAAAAATCACGAATATAGCCTTTTTTTCGAGTCTCCAAAGTAGACTGACCCCTTAAGGGTAAAACGTATGGCTATTTTTTACAGTTGTCTTTCTCTACAATTTTGACACCACACGAAAACAAACTCAGTTGAGACTTACGCCTAAGTTTTTTAGCAAACGCCTCGTCAAACCAAAACTAAATTATATTTTCAAAATGGCTCTAAAAATTCCATGTACGAATATGAGCTGCCCATACGATTTGCAGCCATAAATTCTTAGCAAAAGTAAAACTTAAACGATGTGGCTATTTACAAAGGAAACCGTTACGCCTGCAAATACCGAAATCGCCACTAATTTCGCCCACACGGATAATTAATTTCACTTTTTAAAACGCGCACTGGCACACATAGCACCCACAGAAACATCTAGAGCGTTTTACCATTACAAAACTCTGCCATAACTGCATAGTAAAAATTGTTTTGAAAATCATAAAAAATGCTATAGTTATAAGTGAAACGACCGTAAAACCACAAAATGACGGCGGCTATTGTGCGACAGCTTGCGGCTGCCTCAAACAGTGGCTGTTACACCTGCACACAAATGCACCACAAGTTGGTTGGGCAGCAGTCGAAGCGTCAGGCAGGTACCTTGTGCGATGTAAAAGGCAGACGGCGGGTAGAGACAGGGCACAGGTAGTTGGTGATCGCCTTGCCGGCAATCGAACGAAATATCCCAAATCTCGATAGGCAAATTTATTGTTGATTATGATGACGGCGATCGTGGCATAGGTAAACTGGCGATATTTGCGGCAATTTGTCAAAAAATGAAGAAAACAAAATGAGAAAAAGATTTTATTTCACTTTTCATTCTGGCCGACTGAGCAACTACGTGCACATTGGCGTGAGTATGTCACTTTATCGATGGGTGAGTGAGTTGTATGTGCAAGTGTAACGAGCATACACTCAGTAACAAAACTTTGTATACATTTGAACATTGAGTTCGTATACGGAAATAAACTGCACTTGACGCCACTAAAATGGTCTATGAATTATTACTGAAGTTTGCGATTACCAATGAAAGCAAAATTGCCTCATTCAAGTCAAATCCCTTTTTTTTCAAAAATCTAAAAATCTCATAATTGTAACTCACTTGAAAGTTTAAACCCGAAAATGCTCTGAAGGACGAGGTGGGTACCCATGCCAATATCCCATCTGGTAGTAAGTCGGGCAGGTCTGTAATGGATATGAACTCTGGAGTTTTTCCGAAACGAATACAACTTTAGCAGTAACTCGGCAGTCTTCCAAGCTGAGATCTTCGCAAAACCTATGGCTCTTGTCGAGCTGCTAAAAAGAGAGTAACAGTTACGTACCTTCTCGGATAGCCAAACTGCTGTTAGGGCTTGCTCGGATGTCTACTAAAAAACTGTGGGCGTTGCTATGCATATGGAGACTAAGGGAACCCGGCAGTTTTAAAAGCGTAACTTAAATTTTTTTACATATTTCACAGAAATTCTGAAGGTGGCAAAAATTAAAAAAAGTCAAAAGAGAAACATTTGGAAACAAATCTCTGCCAAAACCTCATATCAAACTTACATATGTATGTACGTAGACGCTTACAACCTTGGTTTGGGTATTTGGCCGAGCTCCTCCTCCTTTTTGTGGCGTGCGTCTTGATGTTGTTCCACAAATAGAGAGACCTACTGTTTCAAATCGCCTGTGAACTGCAAATGGTTTTTCATGAGCAGTTTTTTAATGACAAAAATACATTTACCTGCAGAGGGGCGACCGCTAGTAGAAAATACTTTCTATTCTTCTTCTTCGTCTTCTCCTTCTTCTTCTTCTTCTACTTCTTCTACTTCTTCTTCTTCTAGTTCTTCTTCTTCTTCTTCTACTTCTTCTTGAGGAGGCTTTCCTCCTTCTCTGCCACGACCAGCTGATACCGCATCGAATAGTTTCAGAGCCGGAGCAGTACCGATACTTTCTATTATTTGGTATTTCATACCCGGCTTTTGAGAGTTTAATTTCTTGGGCAATTATTTTCATTAAATTCCGTAATTTTTGTTTTATTTTTTTACAGTTTGAAAGTACCTTAAACTGTCTTATGATAACTTTTAAAGCCTTTGAGACTTCCTCTCAGAAGATATCCTCTTTGGAAGATAAATTTTCAGTCTTCCTAGTACTTATAACTCGGGCGAAAAACTTTGCGCCTACGGTATGAAAATTTTAAAATTAATAAGTAGTCCATTTCAAAAAATATTTTGTTAGAAAAATTCTGGAGATCATCAAATCTAAATGCTGTATGACTTATAATCTTCCCAGCGATATACCATTTATGCAATTGGAATTAAAAAGTTTAAACTTACATAAAGTTTTACTCCTTGTTAGAGACTTTTCTGCGTTTTGGCCACTCGAACTCTGTGAATTTTTTTTTTGAGTCCATATCCATCAATTTGAGCATGAATTTACTGCATATCAAAATTTTAGTAAATTGGGAGATCATGTCAGGAAATCACCATATTTTATTTCATTTTATATGACATGGCTCCATATACGAATTTTGGCGACCTGCTGGCAGTCGTAAGATGTTTCAAGAGGCTTAAACAGAATGGCATGGCTAAAATTCTGCAAACGGGACTTGTGAACTATTCTTGGACTTTTCACGAGAGTTATGATCTTTAACGTATATTAAACAAAATTGGGCCAAGAGACTTCGCTCTATTTGAAATGTGCCTAAGTGAATGCAGGAATGCGTTCCATTACTTGTGTATATACCTATAAGTAAATGTGCAGCGTTCGGTCGTACAAGGCTCATTACCAAGAGGATCCTCATGAATACTGGTCACTTTGAGCAACACATTTTTGGCAATCTTAAAACAAACGACTGAGTGTCGTGCACCGATCTGGGCAGCTGGTTTACCAAGAAGGAGACACTTTGTGGAGTTAGTGCCTGCGGCCGTGAGTTGTTCTCAATCTCCAAATAAAAAAGTAATCTATTGAGCAGTATACCCAGTGACCTTCGGTATACTAGAGGCTTTTCGCTTTCTGGGCCACTTGGTCTCAGCGTGAACTACTTTTAAGGTGGTTGCGTAAAATAATTTCACCGAGAAAATCTGTAGTTAAAAGCAATTTTAATAATTTTCTAAGCGTCACAGATACTCGAGATGTGGAGAACGGAACATAAGTTTCAAGCCCGTTTTTTCTTCTGGTTTCTTAAAAAATGTCATCTCAACTGTTTTTTTTTTATTTTATGTTTAAAAATAATGATAATAATTTGCACGTATACTTCTGTTTGATGTTTGGCAAATAGGAGGAGGAGGAGCTATTTGTGGTGTGAGTATTGATGTTGTTCCACAAATGGGGGTCAGTTTTAAGCTGACTCAGCAATTGATTTTTATGAAGAGATTTTCCATGGCAGAAATACACTGCCATTGCCTGCCAAGAGGTGACCACTTTTGTGTTTAGCTTTTTAATAACTCTAACTTTATACTACCAGCTATTTTTACAATTTGAAATCATATACTGAATATTTTATTTAAAATTTATGCATTACCTGTTCACTGTTCTTAGATTTTTCTTACTAAGTGTACTTACACTCGTAGTCATATAATTAGAAACGCCGTTGTTGTTATTGTAGCAGTATACTTAACTCTGTCAGTGTAATGTAGACCACCAGTCGTTTTCGTCTACATCATCTAACGATAGGTCCAGGAAACTTGCTGTTTCGACAGGTTGGATCCAGAGGAAAAGTGGTGTAAGACGAGTGTGTTTGATGTGGCATGTGAAAAGGTGTTTAGTTTCGTGCGGGGTGCCTTCACATGCTGGACATATGTTTAGTATGTCGGGATCAAGTATGGATATATCGGAGCTTAACCTGTTGCAGTATCCAAAACGTAGTTGTACCAAGGTTACGCGGGTCTCTCAAGATAGCTGGAGCTCTACATCTGATATGGGTATTCGGGGGTCGGGAGCTTAAGAAGCTAGTAAGTGTTGCCGATGAATGTCGTTAATTGTCTGTCTAAACACTTTCCGGTTCAGTAGCTGTCGATTGGCGTAATTGAAAAGGTGTCTCCTGACGAGCCTGGGAGGCAACTCTGGTTCAAGCAGGTGTTTGCATGAGTGAAACCTGCGGTAGCACCCTAGCAGAAACTGTTTGCTGAGCAGTTTGTTGTGCTCCTTCACAGGGAGCAGGGAGTGGGAACATCAGGAGGCATCCCGTCGCTGTCCGAATAGTAGTGTTTTGACATGTCTGAAGCTTCGTCCACTGTGTGTCATTAGTTCCAGACGACAAGACAGGCGCAACGTACCCGGTCGGCTAATTGCTTTAAATGTCGCCAACAACATTTCTTTGTCTTTGCCCCAAGTACTGCCGGCAAGCGATTTGAGAACCTTGTTGCGATTTTGGACTTTAGTGGCAATTGCGGTTATGTGCGCAGAGAAGAAACGCCATATTTTGATCAGGTAGTCAAAAGCCTTATTTCGTCTTGTTTTTTAATAAAAATATAGTTTATACGACAACAAATAGCATATAAATCGAAGTGTAACATTTGTATAAGAATTAAGAAACATCGAAAAATTTTCATCTAGATTTTTCATCAACATTTTTAATCAAAATTTGTAAAACAAATTTTAGTACGCAGTTCCAAAGCCAATTAAATTTTATTCTAATAAAGTGTAGTCCAAAGTGGCTCAAAATCTTCGTTAATTTTTGGTGATTAAATAACAAAGAAAAAAGAAAAATTATCAAACTTGATCCAAATATCGCATTTCTAATTATTTGACCACGGCTGTATATGTAAATATTTGAATGCAGCACTCATATGAACGGATACTCACTCACCTGCGGCATTTGGTAAATGGCGTTTCGCGCCTACAATCAAAATCGTTGGCATTGATGGTGAAGTGTGTCAGGCCCAGCAACCCATACCACAAAAACACAATTAAAAAGAAAAAGAAATAAAAAAAGCAAAAGCACAGAGAAACAACTTTAACTATTCATAGTCAAATGAATTGCTTACGCGCTCGCATCCAAGTGTGGGAGCTGGCGATTTCTGTTCGGGTTTGCACGGCCAGCAGCTCACCGCTGCGGTTATTACTTTGTGGGGCACTTAATGGAAAGGATTAAATTGCAAATCCACAGCAAAAAAAAACAACAATAAGTCGCAAAGACATGCACTCCAAAAAGAGTGTGTGCCACAGCAGCCAGTATTGTTGCAGGTGCGCGCACCGCAGTTGCGTTGGTTGTAAGCTCGCATTTTTAATTACTCCATCTTGTTTGGCTGCTGCAAACGGAAACGATCGATTACTGGGCTACAGAAAATGAAAATCGTGCATATATGTGGATAAATATGTGCGTGTGTATGTGTGGATGTATACATACATACATATTAGGGCTGTGCGATTAAGTGATTACGAAAAAATTTTTGTTACTGCAGTCACTTAATTAGGCAATTAATTTAAATTTTTTAATAACCAAAAAGTGAATCTACTAATTTTACTTTAGATTAATCAAAAATGAATAAAAACTTTGGAATAGTCAATTTTCGACTAATCATATCGATGTTTATTTAAACAAATTCAAATTCAAATGCCATTTCGATGCAGTTTGTTTTCTATACCAATCCAACGACATCATCATCATCATTCCTTCGTCTCCGTTGCGTAGCATAGGGCCAAAGTAGGCCATTTTGTGCGATTCCCGGATATATTTTTCACTTGCTGCCAGGTCATTGTTTTTTGCACGGCTTTCTACTCCTCTTCGATGCAGCGCCGCCAAGCGCCCGTAGGTCTGCCTCTTCTGCGCTGTCCTTGGAGGTTCCAGTCCAGCGCTTGTGTGTTGATTTCAGTGCCACCTTTCCGTAGGATGTGGCTATCCATCTCTATTTACGTTCTCTTACTTCAGTTGCGATTGGTTTTTGATGGCAACGTCGATGCAATTCGGTGTTAGATATCCAGTTGACTGGCCACTAGATACGTAGAATGCGTCTCACGCAGCGGTTCTTGAACACTTGAAGCTTCTGTACAATTTCCTCAAACAGACACTATGTTTTACAGGCGTAGCGCAGAACTGATTTAACATTGGAGTAGAAAATCCGTGTTTTTGTTGTAATGTGCATTTACTTGGACTGCCACATCGGACGAAGATTTTCAAATGCACCTCTTAGTTTTTGCAATCTGGTAGATACATCATTTTTGCACCCGCTTTGCGCAGTAAATTGGCTTCCAAGGTATTGAAATTCGTTTACATATTCAATATTTTCCTCTCCGTTATTGTAGAATGCATCGTTTGTGTGTACTGCCAAATGTTTGGTTTTCTTTGCATTGATTCTAAGTCCAGTGTTTTACGAGATTATTCAACTTGCTTTGCATATTCGATTTGCGTTGAGAGAATAGAGCGATACCGTCATCAAAATCTAGGTCTTCAAGATGTTCCATTGAAATCGATTGTCATAGCAATCCTTTTTTTCCTGCATTGTCGATTGATGTAGTTAGTATCTCATCACTGACAACAAGGGAACGAAGCGACGACAAAATGCAGCCCCGTTTTACGCCAGCATCGGTTTGAGAGATTCGGCACTCAAAGGCTTCATATTGCGTCTTTATTAAGGCGACAATACTGTCACGAACTCCTTCTTGTTGTAAGACACACCACATGTCAATCAAAAGCTTTTTCATAATCAACGAAGACTACGTGCAGCTCGTTTGTTTGCTCGCTGATGATGCGCAGAGTAGCTATATGATCGATCCATGATTTCCGACTGCGAAAGCCTGCTTGCTGGCGTCTTAAAGTAGCCTCGATTTTGTCTTTAATTCTGTCTTAGATGACTTTGCACAGGACTTTGAGCGTAACGCATAGAAGCATAATACCTTTCCAGTTATCACACAAAGTCAAATCTCCTTTTTTTGGACCCTTTACTATGATCCCTTGCATCCAATCTTTTGGGAATGATGCGGTATTCCAGATTTTCCCGAACAAGTTATGTACCACTGCTCCGAAAAGTTCCTGGTTTACTTTAATCACTCCTCATGTTATCTGGTATATCTTGGGAGCCTTGTTAAATTTCATTGGTACGATTCCTGCTTGGTTTTCCCGATGGGTTGGTGCTTCTGGGTTAACGCGTGATATACGTGGAACCTTAGGTTTTTGTTCGGGTGCAGGGCTTAGGTTGGGAGAAAAAGAAGATTTAGGAGTTGTTCATAGTCGTCAACCCACCGCGTGTCTTGGTAGTGTCTGTCTGTCAGAATCTGTCCAGTTTTCGTTTTAACAGGCAGCTCTGGCTGCGGGCCTTTGCCGCATAGACGACGCGAGACATTATACACTTTGCGCATGTCCCCGGATGCAGCAGCTCTCTCTCCTTCGCTAGCAAGTTCATCTATCCAAGCTCTCTTGCCACGTCTGCATGCTTTTTTACCTCTTTTACCAAGTTGGATAATTCCAGCTTGGCTTAGTATTTCACAATCCATAGGGGTAGTAAAATACCTCTTTTTTAAGGTATTTTTTTCAAATTTTTTAAGATTAAGCTTCGTGTAAATATACAAAAAAAATTAATATTTTTTGAATAATCATTTTCCGAGTTATTCAAATATTGCTTGTTTTGAGTAATCAAAACTTTGGGTAATCGAATTATTGTTTAACTGATTCTCTATCAACTGGCCCTCTCTATTACTCAACTTACTCGATTAATCGAATAACCGCACAACCCTAATGCGTACACATTTTTATTACTTTTATAGGTGCATACCATAGGTATTTGCTCTAAATACCAGAAACGCA
Organism: Anastrepha fraterculus; assembly: GCA_037575425.1. Classification (NCBI taxonomy): domain Eukaryota; kingdom Metazoa; phylum Arthropoda; class Insecta; order Diptera; family Tephritidae; genus Anastrepha; species Anastrepha fraterculus. The sequence goes on from JAYXIM010054543.1 coordinate 12,895, forward strand.
AACATTTGCACACAAAAGGCACAAACTTGCAACTCCCGCTATACTCGAGAAATTAATACACAAAAAAAAAATGCAGATAGTTTGGAAATAAGTTCGACCAGTTCAACATTTTTTAGTCTGCCCACTGAAATTAACTTTGAAAATTCACACATGGAACGCGGCGGCGTGCAACACTCAACTTCAACTAACTGTCTTGCCTTGTGGCAGCACACATTTGTTGCATGTCGCCGTGTCGCCACATTGTCGTTGCAGGTGGTGCTACAGAGTAGTTTCCCACACATACACACGAGTATCACACAATACGGAGCGGCAAATGTTTGTGGGTATGTGTGAAAATGTACTACTTGTGCCTCGAATGTGTTAAATTCATTAATGCACCTTGACACCTACACATGCCACAAGCAAATATGCGAACGTTGAAAAAACTAAAAATTATTCAAATGAAAAAATATTTTGTAATTCAGAAATTATTATGCAAATCATACAATTAAACTGCCACCATTTATCTATCGAAACTGGCTGACTTACCGATAACAAAAACAATAATGCACGTACATAATGTCAATATTAGCATCAATTAAAACAACAGCAAAAAACAGCAACTGCTGCCGCCCGCTGCTGGATAAGGTGCATGGCTACCATTCGGCAGTTTCCAAGTGGACATGCGGCATTAAAATATAAAAAAAATTTTGTTTTTTTCAAATGAATTGCCTCTCAGCGGGCATTGGTGTATTTATGACAAAAAAAAATCTTCCCATAAAAGCATTTATACGGCAACAACAGAGCACACGCCACGAATTGGAAATGCAGTCTAGTCAAAATAACTAATAAATATAAAATATTAGAAATTATTTCTTACTAAAGTATTAACGAGTTCTATAACTCGTTACATAAAACTGTAAGCTCTGAATCCGATAGCTGGTGTTGGGTTAGGTTAGGTTAAACTAAATGGCTGGATATGTAAGAGTCTACTGGGACAAATAATCCAAAACGTCCTTTGCAACACAATCAGAGGCCACAGATCAGAACAAAAAGGAAGAAGGAGGAGGCTGAATACCAAACGGTGGCTCATTATAATTGCGTTAACCGTTTCAACCTACTGATAGAATTCGCTAGCAAGTTTTCTGGGTCTACGGTTAGAAGAGTTAGACGAAGACGACAGGTGACTACATTGCACAGACAGGGTTTAGTAAGCTGCTACAACAACAACAACTACATCGCACTGGCAGGGTTTAGTAAGCTGCTACACCAACAACAAAGGTGTGATACTTAAACCTGGTGTACATATCCGCAGGTGTAGCAAAAAGGTGAGAGCCAAGATATCTGAAACTTAGCTCGACCAGACAACTACTGCAGAAAGGACTTGAAGCAGTACTAAGTTTCTGGGTACCTGAGAAACAATATCCGGCAAGGATACTTACAAAAGTTGAAAGCTGCGTCTTTGTTAGCTTTAGAAATTTTCTAAAAAGACTCCGATCTTCCCGTGGCCAGAAGGTTTTCCCGACTTTGCACGTTTTGGCACTAGACCAGCGTTCGCTGAGTTGTTGCAAAGCCTAATTTCCAGAAATAGGCTAAAAATAAATAGAAGACAGGTTCTCCAGGGTACCTCAATCCTTATTCATATTGCGGGGAAATCATATCGAGAGTTCTCTGTCCATCTAGCTCATCAGCACAGCAGTTTCCCGCTATATCACTTTGATCGGGAACCCAAATGAGTTCACTTACAGACATAAACAACCAATCCCCTCCCTAGAGGGAATACGAACGGAAAAAGTACCGTTCGGACCCAGTACCTCAATCTGATTGCGGTACACGCGGCGGCGATTTTGCCTGCGATATCCACGGATACCACATTCAGCATTGAGTTAACCACTAGTTCAGAAACGATCCGAAATTCCCCACTAATTTCAATAGGAGCAAACCTTTGGACCGCCGTAGCCGAATGGGTAGGTGCGTGATTACCATTCGGAATTCACAGAGAGGTCGTTGGTTCGAATCTCGGTGAAAGCAAAATTAATAAAAAACATTTTTCTAATAGCGTTCGCCCCTCGGCAGGCAATGGCAAACCTCCGAGTGTATTTCTGCCATGAAAAAGCTCTTCTTAAAAATATCTGCCGTTCGGAGTCGGCTTGAAACTGTAGGTCCCTCCATTTGTGGAACAACATCAACACGCACACCACAAATAGGAGGAGGAGCTCGGCCAAACACCTAACAGAAGTGTACGCGCCAATTATTATTTTTATTTTTTTTTAAACCTTTGGACCCCCCCTCCATTCACAATTTCCAGCGAGCTCCACCAGACAAGGACTTTATACAACAACGTTCGGCTCTTCAACATTCGACTTTCACGTTAGTCCTCTCATGGACTTCACTTTACCGGAGGGCACCGACGGAACACCCACTAACGATGGGAGTTAAGCTCTAGGTGTTTTATATTTCAGAGGAATTACCGAAAGACTGCAATCTGCGGTTCATTTAACAATAACATTTAGTTAGCCCTGCATCAATCCCAGCAGAGTATCTAAAAGCTTTCGTTTGACAAAACTTCATTTAACACCTTACATGCAGATCAATCAGCCTGTCAATGGTCTTCAACAAGAACGATGAAAAACTGATTGCTCTGACATCCTAAACCAATACATGCGAGCTTTTTTTACCTGCCTTGGTTATGAAGGCAACCCTAACATCCCTCCAAGATTTAGGTGTGTAGCCCCTATCTCGCATAAATAGCAACACAAGATTTCTGCAGTTTAGCAGGAATTATGCCATCGGAACGAGAAGACTTGAAGGTTTTGAAGGAGCCAATCGCCCAAACCAGGCGGTGCTTATCCAGCAACCAGCTATGGGTGCGTGAAAGGTTTTGCTCGCTACTTCAGCTGGTATTACGCGAAGAGACATTTTTAATCGCATAAAAGCACTGCAGTTAGACATAGAATACTATATAAGTACTCGTATAGGTATATGTCTGTAAATATGTATGTGTATGTATCGGCGTAATTTTGAGGTTTATTTTTGCTATGGCTGAACTAAAAGTTTTTAGCAAAAAAGCATTTCAAACTAAAAGTTTACACAATTTATGCATTAAAAATGTTATTATATCAGTACAACACCAGTCTAAATAAGTAACATGCAATTTGAAACGGCGCATGTGTGGGCTGAGCAACAGCAATTTAATAGAACGCGGTTAACAAGAGTATAAATACATTCGCTCATACCTGCATTAACTCGCACACTTCAATCTGCTGTCATATGCAAGTTTTTAGACTTAAGAAAAATAACTGCAGTAGTACTTTTTTACATTAAGGTGCAACCTTACAAAAAAGCGTTATTATTCAACCGAATCGTCAAATGTTGTAAGCTTTATGACGCTCTCAATAATACAGGGTGAACGATATGAAGTGTTACCAACTTCACACTGCTTGTATCTGTAAAGCAGCTCATGACATCAACGTCAAAATTGTTCTAATGACAGTTCAATATATTGTTTATAAGCCATAAAAAGCATTTGCGTCTCAGTTTTGTTGAATTTCTTTTTTCTGTGATGGAATTCAAACGTAATAGGATGATTGCGTTATATTTGGCTGGAAAATCACAACCAGCCATTGTTCGTGAGCTCAGTCACCTCAAAGAGAATAAAATGTTTATGTATCGCACTATAAAACGTTACAATGATACTGGTAAAATTGCAAAACGCTATGGAGGTGGACCAAAAAAACCGCAACAACGCCAGAAATCGTTCGGAAAGTGAAGGTTCGACTTGAACGAAATCCACGTCGAAATGGAAGAAAAAAGGCCAAAGAACTGAAAATATCGCAAGACAGCATTCGACGCATATTGAAAAATGAGCTCATGGTCAAGGCTTACAAGTTCCAAAACGCACACGATCTTTCAGCCCAGCAAAAAAGTTCGGTGCGAAAGAGCAAAGGAGTTGTTGCGCTTGCACAAACGTGGCGAATTTCCTATCATTGTGTTTTCTGATGAAAAAAATTTCCCAATTGAGCAGTTCATAAGCACTTGAAACGATCGTGTTTACTTGACCGAACGCTCACACGAGAATTTGAGCCTACGTATGGCCACTCGAAGCAATTTCCCATCGCTTGTAATGGTTTGGGCCGCAGTGACCGCTCATGGACGCTCTCCAATCGTTTTTATCGAGCCTTGTGTCAAAGTGAATGCCACTTATTATCGGGAAAATGTTTTAGAAGCTGCTTTAGAGCTGGGGCCACGCAAACATTTCGGTCGTAGACCATGGACGTTCCAACAGGACTCGGCACCGTCTCATAAAGCTCGTGTGAACCAAGAATGGTTAAAAAAATATGCTCCACACTTCATTTCGTCCACACAATGGCTTACGAATTCGCAAAACGCAAATCCAATGGACTATTCCATCTGGTCCATTTTGGAGAGCAAGGTGAGGACTAAAAAATATGCCAGTATGGATGCGCTGAAAAAAGCGATTATACGAGAATGGGCCGAAATACCTCAAGATCACATTCGTGAAGCATACAACTCATTTTTTGACCGTTTGAAAGCTATAGTCGTGGCACAAGGTGATCATATCGAGCTAAAGTGAATTTATGTTGAAATTGTAATCATTTTTGATTAGCCCGAGAGGCATGAATAAGGAAACAAAAAATCAGAAGCCAAGAAATCTGGTTAAACTCAGTCACATTTCGATTCAAAAGCAATTCTAACCCACACCAGAAAGAATAAGTCATTGCTCTGAAGATTTTTCCTCATAGGAAGGAATCGGATCAGCGAAGTTCAAAGATCTGAGTTCACTTTAATGCGTAATTGGTAACTCCTAAAACACTCAGGCGGCCTCGGTGGTCTAGCGTAAGTGCACTATCCCGCCAGCCTAGATGTTGTGGGTTCGAATCCCACGTAAAGCGCGGTCCTCGCACTATTCCAAATTTACCTACTTTTCCTCTTTCTAAACAAAAACTCTCATTCCTCAACCCCAAAAACTTATCCTTTCCATTCTTACTCTCGCCCAATGGTCAGAAATCAAAATATATTAACGAAACCAACGCAAGACTGAGTCTTGTCGAAGCCCTAGGCTCCCGAGAGGAGTGAACAAGGGCAAAAAAAACAAAACTCAGGTTAAGAAGCCCATTGTATTTAAAGCTCTGGAAAGTAATAGGATAGATAGTCAAGAACTAAAGAAGAGAAGTAACAGAAAAAAGAGATAGGATAGAATTGATACAGGGACAGAGATAGGTCCTGTGTAGATTTTTCAGATTCTTTGGTAAAGCTAAAAATATCCTCCAGTTTGAAAGAATGAATATTACTCCTTGTCATGACAGCGTAACCCAAAATTTGTTCCCTTGTTCTAGGAAAGGCGGGACACTCACATAGAAAATGTTCAGTGTTATCTGCCTCCTTTAAGAAAGATAGGCAAATTGGAACCTCAATGATTCCAATGGTGGTAATTTGTTGACCTCATGGGTTGTATACTGTTATAATACGGGCCATGAAGGGAACGTCGTTTTTTCCAAGTTTTAGAAGAAATTTCAACCGTTTTCTGTTTGGGCTTTTCACAAAACACTTTGTTGTTCTAGACTGAATCATCGCTCTTTATGTAAATTGCAAACATAATCACTGATCCAGTTCATGATTCGCGTATAACAGATTCCGATTATTGGGACTTGTCCCTGTGGAGTAGCCGCTGATCCGCGCACTTCCGAGCAGATGTAAATATATCCTCCAACGCCATTTTCGCACCAACATAAATCTTATTTGGACCGAAGAAAACTATGCCCCCTCTTTTTATATGTTAAGACGAAATTTCCGTGAATTTCGAAATTTCTATGAATTAGTTTGAATACAAAAATTAAAAGTGAACCCAAATTAAATTTTACTAAAAGGTGTCCGAATCGAACCTTTTCTGACTTGTTTTATTTTACAATTTTCACTTTTTTGCATTTTTCTATAACGTTTGCGGCACCTTAATGTGCATAGCTATAGTTCTGCACAATTTGTACCTTTCAGCTTGCCATTCACTACAAAAAAATCCATTACGAAATATTCTCAATTATTTAACTGTTAGTACATAAAAATATCAGTACCACATAGTACGAGTACCAATTGCATAGATTCATACATACATACATACACACATACATACATACATTCATGGCAAAGCAAAATACCAACCAATCAAATTTTCTTATCTAAATTACAGATCAATTTGAGTGCGAAATTGTACCACCTGCTTCGATCAATGAAATCCCTGAGAAGCTTTTAACCACGTCGGGTATTTATCTGCCAGGTAAGTTTGATTTACAAAACCATCCACTCTAATAAATTAAACTACTTTATATGTTTTTTCGTCGATCAGTTGGATTCGACAGCTTTCCTGCTTCACTTATTTTGCATATTTCTCATTAGCGTCTTACATTTGTTTACGGCATTTTAAATATTCTGAATTGAACTTTCGCTATAAATTTTGCATCTAAATTGTGCCACTAAACTATTAAACTAAATTTGTTAGAAATTGGCGCGCTCTTTCATACGCTCGCTCGCACGCTCCTAACACTAACGTGAATTGATTTGTATTTCATTTTCTTTCACGTCAAGCCATCATAAGCACGCATGTACGTGTATGTAGATGTGTATGTGTTTTTACCGGCCCAGCAGTTGATGAAGTTGATGCTGTTGCTGATAGCGATCGTGTGATGATCACGCGCTCCCATCACTTGCCATTACATTCCACCAAATATCCACGCGTCCAATGCGGCCTTATCATAAATTTGACGGTTTGTGTGAAGTGGAAGTGAAATTCTTAAATATCAGCCTTTGCGCCTACGAGTACCACCAGCGTATCCGTCACATTGACTGGCGTTTCATTTTCATTAGTGTCGTTCAATTTCGCACACTTGCAGCACTTAATAAAATCAATTTAAAATTCAGTCGCCATGCGCGTCAACACGTTTCCCGCTGAAGACCTCACTGTGCTTAATTTAACTTTTCTTCAGCGCCTGTTTGCATCTGTGTGTGCACATCCATCGGTTCACAGTAGTCGCTGTTGTTTCATATACATTTTAACACATTAACATTTAATTGACCACCCAACGTGTAAGAAATTGGCTGAGTGCGAAAGATGTATGTAGAATGCACACAGGTGTGTCGTATGTACGTAGCATGCCGCATGTGGCATGTGATCTTAGTGATCTGTGTTAGTGCAACTGCATGTGTATGTGCATGTAAGTGTATTTGTTATTGGTTGATTGCCCGTCTAGTTGTGGTTATGTGGCTAGGCAGTTAGGTGAATGCTGGGCGACTGGGTGAATGCTGTGGTATCGTGCCGTCTGGCTGCGGCAATTGTGTCAAGTTCATTTGCGGTATAAATGAAATAAATTTAATTGACATGCAAATTAGTTCGGCGATGCAAATTTTAGCTACAGAAATTAAAACTTTTCACTTTTAATCAATAATGCTCAGACGTTATGAAAAGTGACAGATTTAAAGCGGCATGAAAATGTAATTAAAGCGTAGAAAAGCAGGTCTTTGGGTCACTCTTGAAAAGAATAAACAGGCATCACAGCGTTAAGGCTATTGTATATATATAATGTAAAAGAATACTTAAGACATGCCTCGAGTTCACGCTCATTTAAACTCATTCACGTTATCACCAAAAGGACGCGCTTGAGTCACAAAGAGTTCCGCTGATAAGAAAATAATTCCATACTTCACTAAGAAGACACTGCACATCTGAAAGGGAGCAATGTCGAGTATTTGATAGTATGGGGTTGACCATATTCGACGGACCCATGAGTTTTTTTTAAATCAAAGAAAAACACAGTTTTTTTGATGTTCACGATAATAATCATTTTATTTGGTTCAAGTAGATTTGTTGACATCACTTTTTGAAAATGATATCTCTCAAATGGCCGCCTTGAGCCTGTACGGCGTATTGTGCCCGTTTTGCAGCATTTTAAAGCTAACATTTCGGCTGAAATATCGGCTATTTCCTCACGGATGTTGTTCTTGAGCTCTTCTCTGGGCTTTGGCTTATTAATATAAACCTTTGATTTTACATATCCCCACAAGAAGAAGTCAGGTGGCGTTAAATCGGGCGAACGCGGTGACCGTTCAAAATCGCCATTTTTCGACATCCAACGACGAGTAAACAATTTCTTCAAAAAATCGATTGTGGAGCGAGCTGTGTGTGGTGGAGCGCCGTCTTGTTGTAACCAGAACTGCCTCATACACTTTCGACGAATAATTGGCATCACAAAAGTGGTTGTCATATCGCGATAACGCTCCTGATTGACGGTAACAGCTTGACCATCTTCATTTTCGAAGAAAAACGGCCCAATAATCGTTTTCGCACTAACGCCGCACCAAACAGTGACTTTTTCGTCGTAAAGAGGTACATCTTGAATTTCGTGAGGATTTTCAGTGGCGTAAATACGGCAATTTTGCTTGTTTATCGTCCCATTCAATAAGAAATGAGCCTCATCGGCTTCTTTAGCCATTTCGATGACTCTTTGGGCCCATTCCAATCAACGTGGCTTGTCCGCAGGGAACAATCTTTGCGTAAATTGAATCTTATACTGCTGAGAACGGCGATTTTGGGATGTCCTTGGCGACGTCTCAACACTGGCCCGTACAATCGCCTTGGTCGGTTTCGATTTGGCCTCTTTGGACTAGAAAAAGCATCACCAGTCGAAAACCTTTCGTACAAACGTTTAACGCTGTTCTTAGAAGGCGCACTTTTCACATTATTTAATTTTTAATACGCACGTTGAGTTTTCACAATTGACTTCTTTTGTTGAATGTAAATTTCAACAATTTGGGAGCGCTCGCGTGGCATGTACTGTTCCATGGTAAAAATCTGCTTGGACTGACGCTTCCAACGCGGTATGTCATTAAGCGATCTGACGTCTCTGTCAAAAGATACAGGGTTGCCAGATGGGTCCGTCGAATATGGGCAACCCTGTACACACATTTTATGTTGTTTTAAATACAAGGATTTCAATCATAAGGCCTCTGATTGTAAAAACAAAGAAGTTTGCGCTAAGTGTTTATAGACACTAGAACAAGCCAATGTCAAAAAGTGCTGAAAAAAATGTGTATAAATTATGCCAGAGCAAATGAAAAACTAAAGCTGGATCTGGAGGACAATTATTTTATATGTACTTCATCAACAGTGCCCCGCACACATCAACAAACTTACAGTCTGTGTCAGAAGAAAACAACCGGTTTTTTCTTGTAACTTCAAGATATATTTCGTTCTGCTTTTTGTTGCGTAATAGTCCCACTCAAGGGCTACGACGCCAGTGCTAACTCAGGTTAGTGTCGTTCGAAACTTTCCCGTAAACGCAACCAAACAAAAGTGAGTGAGAAGTACGCGAAGAGTTTTGAGGCGGCATTTTTATGCACGCCTTCGAAAGTAATTAAAAAACCAAAAAAGGTTGGTGTAAGGTAAAATCTGACGACAAAAAAACAGAATAAGGTGATCGTCCAACTTTTTAAACGGGACCCTTCTTTATGACTACGCCAAGCACACACAATTCCTGCTAAAAAGGGAATAGATGTGAGTATCAACATCATCGAACGTCGACTGAAAGAGGCGAACATACCATATCCTACCGTCCCACTTCATCAAAACCACTGCTCTCAGAAAAACACACTGAGAAACAACAAAACAAGAGAATGGCGTCACAGTATTGGACTGACCTTCCCAGTCCTCAGACGGCAACCGCATTGAAAATGTGTAGGGAACTATGAAAACGCATTTTGCCGGAAGGCCAGCCCGTGATTTAAAGCAACTTATGCGTCAAGTTCGCAAAATCTAGTCCGGTTTGTCGACGAACTTCTCAGAAAAGCTAGTTCAAAGCATAAAGAAGATGCCTTATACTCGACAACGATGAAGGCAACACGGCTTATTGAATAATTACGACTAGTAGTTTTGTACATCCTCTCATGAAAAAAATGTTAAATATATACATATGTATCTTTTATACTTCATAATTAATCGCGGCTCCTTTTTTTCTGACACAGACAGTAAATATGAAGAAGTAAATGTGCTGCTGGTGGCAAAATATAGCTCCTCAAGCAGTTCTAAGAGAGAATTTTGTGGTTTCTTCCAAGATAATATTGAAATATTATTGGATACAGCTACTGATATCATAGTCGCAGGAGATTTTAATGTATATTGGAAGAAACGCGGTGTATAAAAGCGAAATGTTCAAAGAATATTTAAATGATAATGGCTTAAGCCAAATAGTACCGACTATTCAAGAATATCCGCCAACTCTAAAACTTTGATTGACTGTGTATTACAAATATAACAAATTTGAAAGTAAAGATTAATACGATACAGCTGAGCATAAAAACTGAAGTTCCATATCTCAGGTGCAACAAAGATACGTTTGCACTCCACCTTAAGGAAGAAATGGCAGATTCAGTTGGCTCAAAAAACATGCATACTCGTATGTGTGCAAAAATAATAGATTAGACGCTGAAAACCGTAATCAATAAAAAACCTGCATAAACAATTACACAAGAAAGCAAACAAATAATTGGTTTAATAAAGAACTGCACCTCACTATGTAATTGCCTTGTCTATACAATGCTTGGGTGTTAAGTGGTGTTAAGTGGGCATAAAAACATTCCTAGGCCAGAAAAGGATAGTCAGTGACCAAATTGTGGGCAAAAGCTAGGGCACAGCTGTATTCTTATCTAGATAAACTAGATAGTGGCATCCAAGTTGCCCTCAATTCGTTGGACAACCCTCTAACTTCTTCCTAACTAGTTTGGCACTACAAGCCACTGCTCACCCATGTTGACTCAACTTGCTCTACATAAGTACTATGGGTTTCTGGACACAAAAGTGTTTTAAAATGAAAACTCTTAAAACATAGATTCGGGCTAGATTTTCTAGGCTTACGAAAACAGTGACAACGCCAGGTTTTGTTTGCTGATTAGCTATATATAAGAACAAGAGATTTATTAAAGTAACACAATTTGCCACTGCATGCATACTACAAGCTTCGGGGAGTCTTAATTTGTAGTTGATATTGAACTCTTGATGTGGTAAATGCATCCGCGCGTAGGTGGCACAAGTGGCCCACGAGTTGATTGATGATGTATGGTAGATCTATCACTTTACAAAGAAACACAGATTTCCTACAATCCCCCCGCTAGCTTTTTATGGTGTGGAGATTCGTTTGAGGGAGAATGTCAAGTACTTAGGACTCATAGGTAGGTAGGTGAAATGGTTGAACTATCACTGTGGCACTCCTCAAGAAGCACTAGAGCGCCGTTTTGATACCATTTGAGACCTTTAACAGGCGGATATCTACAGCCAGCGAAGAAAGGATCACTCGTGATCTTAATGATCTAGGTGGGAAACCCGGACATTTACAGAGAAAGTGCTCAACAGTCTCCTTAATACTCATATTAGATAGGAAACTCACGTGGAGTAAAGTATAGAAGGCCAACGTTACATTATTTACTTACATAAAATCAGTCGGTATTAAATGAGGACTAAAACCTCGTACGTGGTAGCTATCTGCTCTAAAGGCTAGTTACGCTAAAATCATTACTAAGGTACAAATAACAGCGTTTTGCTTCTGCATCTCTGATGCTTTGAGGTCTACCTCAAACAAAGTACTGGAAATGCTTATCAACTTGCCTGCACTTGGTCTTGCAGGGAAACACGTGGCCGCCGCCTCGGCGCTTAGACTTAAAAGTATGACGCAATAGAAAGTTTGGCGGTTTGGACATGTCTCTTTTTTGCACACTCTGAATAGCCACAAACAAGAAATAAACTATTCTATTCCTAGAATAACCTTTGACAGACTCTTCAAGACGAGCATACCGACAAGACGAGAGGGACAGGCACCAAGACCACAGAGAACGGAAACTAAATTTCTATACAGATGACTCCAAGCTAGACGATAAGGTTCGTATTTTTGAAGGAATTAGGACTGAAACTATCCGTTCGATTACCTCACTACTGCAGCCGTCCTGTTGAAACCACATATCATCCACATTCATATCTTCCAATTCGGGTCATAAAAAGTTCGCCGGCCCATAAACCGCACCCAACAGTCACTCTTTGTGGGTGCATTGGTTTTTCGGCAATCACTTTTGTTTTATCATTCGCCCAAATGCGGCAATTCTGCTTATTGACAAATCCACTGAAGTGAAAATGTGAAGATGATTTTCTTCGAAAATTGGTCATTCACTGTTGCCATTTCCTGCCACCATTCTGACGTTGCTCGATTGTGTATCTTTCCAATGGTTCAAATGCAGAAAAAACTTGACTTTTAGGTGTGGTTTACATTCAACATCGGTCTTAAGTTATAGCGCGTCAAAGATGGATTCCACCAAGCAAGAAATTCGTCATATTTTACGTTTTTACTACCCTAGAGGTAAAAATGCAATGAAGGCGGCGGCAAAAATTTGTGAAGTTTATGGGCCAGATACTCGTACTGTAACGATTCGCACAGCACGGCGTTGGTTCGATCGATTTCGTTCTGGTGTAGTAGATGTCGAAGATGCACCCCGTACTGGTAGGCCAATCGTCGTAGAGACTGATAAAATCGTTGAAATTATTCAAAGACACCGGCATGTGAGCATTCGCTCGATTAGTCAGGAACTAGGTGTAGACCACAAAACCGTTTAGAACCATTTGCAGAAGATTGGATTCCAAAAAAAGCTGGATGTTTGGGTGGCACACATGTTGATGTAAAAAAATCTCTTGGACCGAATCAACGCTTGCGCTTCTCTGCTAAAACGGAACGAACTTGACCCATTTTTGAAGCGGATGGTGACTGGCGATGCAAAGTGGATCACGTACGACAACACCAAGCGAAAAAGATCGTGGTCGAGAAGAGGCGAGCCGGCCCAAACCATCGCCAAGCCCGGATTGACCGCCAGGAAGATTTTTCTATGTGTTTGGTGGGATTGGAAGGGAACTATCCACTATGAGCTGCTCAACTATGGCCAGACCCTTAATTCGGTCCTCTACTGTGAGCAACTTGACCGTTTGAAGCAGGCGATTGACCAGAAGCAGCCAGAATTGGTCAATAGGAATGGTGTTATGTTCCACCCCAACATTCGTTCTCACACATCTTTGATGACCCGCCAGAAGCTACGGGAGCTCGGACGGGATATCTTATCGCACTTACCATATAGTCCGGACCTGGCACCAAGTGATTATCATCTCTTCCGGTCCATGCAAAACGCCCTTGGTGATACCAAGTGAGGCTTGCGAAAACTGGTTGTCTGAGTTTTTTGCAAATAAGGAGGGGGGTTTTATAAAGGGGGGATAATGAAGTTGCCTTCTAAATGGCAACAAGTTTGCGAACAAAACGGGGCATACTTGACTTGAATCGGATAATTCTAAGTATGTTAAATAAAGCGGCAAATTTCGATCACAAATACGACATTTCTTTTTCCCCAACCTAATATATTATGATTGACGTACGCCGCCACTTACAAAAATTATAACATCTGCCGATGGGATGATTCATTTTCATTTGTATAATCGCTGTTCCTGCGTTAAGGTTTTGGTTTTTTTTTTCAAATCTATATTTCCCACGACCTCTGTTACCCAATTAAACGTTTTGTATTGTGTGTAAAAAGCGAAAAATAAATGTCTATAATTTTTTTATTTTATTATTATTTTTTCTATTTTAGGTACCAGTGATCTTAAAGGCCAACCGATTGTCACTGTCGATGCGGAATGTGTGCTAGCAGCCGGCCTGAATTGTTACGAAATTGCAACGGTGCTGCTCTACTACAGCACGATACCTGAAGGGTGAGTACTAAACTAAATACCTACACCCACACCCACATTTTTTGTAACATTATATTGTGTCGAAATAATTTTTCGCTATTAACTAACACACTTGCAAAGTGCGCAGCTACATAAGAGTACTCACCCGGGTGCGCTGCAAAAAAATGTCAACTCCAAGTTGTAGAAAAATTGATGGCAAGAAAATCGATTGCAATTAACTTGAAATAAAATTCCCATTAAATGGGAAGTAAATTTTTCGCAATTCCGTGTGCATTACAAAGTGCAGCGAATCATAAAAAAAAACAAAAAACCAAAAAAAAATTAAATGCACAACAAAGTGAGCAAAGGCGTAGCAATGCTTGGGTAAGGTGAGGTGATATGTTGCCTGCCAAAAACTGCGCATGCGCACGCAAAATTCATGTTCACAACTGACTGGCGCCAATAATTTTGTTGATTGTCGAGCTTTAACAAAAAAAAAAACGAATATACGAATCGAATCAAAGGCAGCAATTTGAGGAAAGAAACTCTTAGCACTACATAAAGTGCAAAATTATTTGCTACCGCAGTTAGCAATTACGATTTCGACGAAATGCGCGACAAGGAAGTCAAAGAAACGCATTTAACTAACTGCAAATCAGTGTTGCATGCCACTAGCAGTGGTTCTTTGGCTTGTTTTATTAAACGTATGTGTGTGTGTGACTGTTCAAGTACAACTCAAATGGCCGCTTGCTGCGAAAATTTGTGCGCCTTTGGGAAAAATTCAAATCAAATGAAATCAACACGCTTTCAAGCGCAGATCGCTGATTGGATACGCACGCCACATTGCACGCTGCTGCCGTCACAAAGTAGGTACTAATGCAAGTACTCAGACTGCATCTGTATGTACTCGTACATACCAAAATATACCAACATACCTAGCATTAATGCCTCAAAGTAGTGCTGCGCAATTACAACGTGGCATAGTTTGATGTACAATAGCTTTCTTTCCGCTTATCAGCAGTGCCACATCGCCTTTGCGTTACCGTTCGCATGCGCATTCGAATTTTCGCCCAGCCACACTCACGCGGCCGGGCCCAGCATTCGACAATTCGATCGGTTTGTGCGGTTGGACTGTTTGTAATTTCACACTCGCGTCTGCGTATTTAGTGTTGCAGTGAAATTTACAATGCGATTGCTTAGTTTGTTTGTTGTGCGCTTGCAACTCAGTACTGCCACGATGTAGGCTAGTTTGTGTGTTGTTTATTTAATGTGTGTGGCAAAGTTAATTTTATGACTGCATTTTTTGACGTCAACAACGTCGTGTTATTGACAACGATCGCTATGGCACTGATGACGGTCACACGCTTCGACAAAGCGGCGCACCATTGGCGACTGTTTAAATATTGACGCGTATGCGTTTGCGCAAATACGAATCTCATTTAGTTATTTGCATAACTGTACTTATGTAGCTCTTTGCAAAAACATTTTGGTCGGTGCATAGGTATGAACGTGGTTGTAGGTAGTTGGAGGAGGAGAAGAAGGCGCAGTTAAGTATACGGTTAGAATCGCCCTTCTAACCGCTGCTGGAAGTTTAGCCAACTTACTGGCATGCGTCTATTTGCTCAGTGCTACTGTCCGCCCGAGGCCGCATACTATGAAACGCATGGCACACCCGTTCCATTCGTATGATGCGTACAGTGTTTTCGAACTCAAAGCAGCAAAGAAAATTCGAAAATTGAGAAAGGTCGAATTGCCTCCGAAAGGCAAATGGTTTTTGGTCAGAAGATTTTTCACGACAGCAGTGAACTGAAAGAAACCACTTTTTCTAGCATTCGGACTAGAAATTCGAACCCGAAATGGTAGTCACGTACCAAATCAGTCAACTACGACGGCGGTTAAGTACCTATATATATATAATTGGCGCGTACACCCTTTTTGGGTGTTTGGCCGAGCTCCTCCTCCTATTGGTGGCGTGCGTTTTGATGTTGTTCCAGAAATGGACGGACATAGAGTTTTAACGAACGGCAGATATTTTTTATAAGGAGCTTTTTCATGGTAGAAATACACTCGGAGGTTTACCATTGCCTACCGAGGGTCGACCGCAATTAGAAAAAAGTAATAATTCTAATGCTTTTATATTTATTAGAGTACTTTTTTTTATTATTTATATCCTAAACTTTTTCTAGATATTTCAGTTTCAAAACATGAGTTACGCAAAAATTTCTCAAGTCATTTTCTTACACATTCAATCTAAAATTTTCAAATTGTTTGACCCTGTCGATCAGGTATTTTCAGTCGAATAACCTCATTCACGTGATTTATCTGGGTAATGTAGAGCTCCTTATTGACCGGGGCGTTCTTTTCGAGCATATCCCAGTGCACCATGCTCTCCCAGTCCCCCAAAACTCATATCATGCCCTGCTTTGGATGAAGATCCAGCTTGACTATCGGCTTTGACATATCTCCTGCCGCCATCCACTCCTTTCTTTGCTTCAATATTGATGTATAGGCACCATTTCTCATTTCCCGTGATGATTCGGTACAAAAAGCACTGTTTATGACCGCGAGCTGCTCAATGGCGGGCGAGGTGCTGAGAAACAATTTGACGGCGACTTTCTTTGTTTTTTTTTCATTGAGCCCGTGAGGCACCCGGTCTCCGAGGCTCTGGATTTTTTAGTAAATCCCATTGAATGAAGGTGATTGAGAATCGTTTTAGGGTTGCAGTTCATTTTTTCCAGCAATTCACGACTGGTTTGTCGCCCGATATCCTTCAAAAGCGATTTGAGGCGTTTTTCAGTGAACTCAGAAGGCGATGAATTCACCTTGGAAAAAATCTTCAAAATGTTTGGTTGTATTAGAAAGTGAAGTATGAATCAAACCTTTAATGTGATTCTCCAGTCATTAGAATTGTGTATGATCTTTGTTTCTGACCTTTCTTGAATTCAAAACCATTATTTGGCGATATCTTAAAACATGACAAAAAAAAACTATGTGGATTTTCAGGCTCGGCGGGCGATTTTACACAGGAATGAGATGGCCTGGCACTTGGATTTTTTAGGCTGTAAACTAGTGTAATTGCAGGTCAAGCAGATCTTTAATCTGGCATCTTATAACTAGTACTGCCACTCGTGAACACATAATGCCGAGCAAATAAATATTTTCAATTTTTTACCTAACGCCGATAAGTGATTATATTTACCTACAATTTTTAAAGATCTCAGCGATGTACGCTTGGTCACAAGATTTATTTTTTACTATTCATAATTAGAATTTTGGTAAACAATTTTATTAGATGTGACCGTTAGTGAAACAGTGAAGTCCACTCGGCATTAAACAATAAGCTTCGAAGTGTAGTTCTAGATAGGTAGGTGAAATGGTTTAAGTACCAGTCTGGAACTCCCCAAGTAGCACTAAAGCGCCATTTTGAGACCTCCGACGGGCAGATTGGAGGAGATTGATTAGATTTTGGTTGGCGCACTGCCCCAGCCTGTCAATGCCCAGTGATCTTAATAGTCTATCTGCCAAAACCGGTCATTTACAGAGAAAGCTCTCAACGGTTTGCTTCTCCGAAAGGTCGCCACAATTTATGCGGTGGAGGTTAAACGGTAAACCTAGCTTTTTCGCGAGTGTACCAGTAAACACAGTTTGAAAATTCAATAGCGGGGAGTCCTCTGAACGTTCTCAACCGCCCGTCTATTGTAGTGGGGCCAAAGGGTTTTTGAGGTGGCACATGAAGAAGCGGGGCTCCATCTTTTCTGCACTTTCCTGAGAAATATGAAGGGAAATTCACGTTTAACAACAGTCAAAGAGGTGCTGATGTCTGGTTAGGAGACTTCTGAGACCAATTCAGTCGACCCGTTCTTGGCAAACTTATCAGCAATTTAATTTCCCTCTATGTTCCTATGTCCTGGAACTCCGATCCGAGAGATGTTACCTATACACTCAAGAGTTTAGATTTCCTCCTCATAGGAGTTGACCAGTTTAGATCTGCACTATGGCGTCGTCAGAGCCTTGATTGCGGCTTGACTATTAGAAAAAAATTGAATATCTACATCGCTCCCGCGATCTCTAAGCATTCTGCGTGCCTGTAGGATCGTAAAGACTTCAGCATTTTTCGGCAGTTTTAAGGAATTAAATAAATTGGCTGATTTAGAGAAAACCACTGCTCCCGCTTCCGATTCCATCCTGGAGCCGTCAGTGAAGACAGAGGTACTTATCTTCTCCTTGTTCTAATCCTGCCTACTTGGTAAGATTGCTCTGGCACGACCCTCAAACTCCAGTTTGCGGATAGAGAAATCTGTACGAAGTTCAGGGAAATACGGCGTTAACTGCCTAAAAATGATACTATGTGCCTTGAGAGATTGCCTCCAGAGCCCAACCTCCTTCAACCTGATTGCTCTTTGAACAGCGATGGAAATAGCGTAAGAGTAGTTCTGCCTTTCATAAAAGCATTTAGGTCGCTCATTCAAACGTAACATAAATCTTTTGGTCAACCACTTGACAGCAAAGTAAGATATTTCAGTAACGCGGCCTACACCCCAAAAGTTCTGCATGAGCTAAACTATTTCTAGTATAATTTTACCGTTAATACTATAGCCTCACTGTGCCACAAACTCACTACGCATGTGTGCCATTTTTCATACAGCTGCGCGAAGCTCCCAACCTCCTACTACGCCCGCAAACACATACACATGCACACATATGTGGATGTCACTTCAATTTTCAAGTGTTGACAACGAGTTGCCAATTGTTATTTGCATGTGCTTGCAATGTAGCAGAAGCCAATAGACACGACACTATTGTTTGTTGGCTAATAGTGAAGATTAAGTGGAGTCCACTGTAGGGGTACCAAGGCAAATAAAACGATACTCAAGTGTGACTAACTAATTGCAACTGGCCTCGATGTCGCACATTAGAAATCCACACAGCAACAATATTGTAATCGAGCATTCTTGGAAATCGTTAAATAAATTCAAACAAAGTAATTTTTCGTTGACCCTCATAAGCCGCAACTAATAAATCAGCAACAAACAAAAAATTAAGAAAGAAATTAAAAATTCAGAAATAAAAACCTTCTGGGTAGTAAAAATTCAATTTGTCGTGAGAAAATCTTGAAAATGTAGAACTACCCCCCAGGACACACATGAAGCGTCAGTGTCAGCTACGGCAACATCAGCAACAGCTTAGAAATTTATGCGACCGCTTGCCTGCCACACTGGCACAGTTTCACTGGCCAAGTGGATGGCGGATGCAGGTCAGCCAGTCAGCTTTTTCCTAGAAAGCTAAACAGCTGCGCTGCTAACACTACTTTTTTCCACAAACAACACTTCAGGTTCTTGACAATCAATTCTCGTACAAATTGTATACAAAAAAAGGGAGCACACCCAAAGCAGAATCATTTGAGACCGTCATCATTCATAGCGTGAACTGCCCTATGCCACAGATACTTGGCAGAGCTGTGTGCATATGCTTGTACGTACGTATATCAGCACAGCAAATACATATGTACGTACCTGCAAAAAACGTAAAATTAACGTGTCACGAAACTGTCAAAAAACAGCTCTTTCTTATTCAGATTTAAGGCAGACACTCACCAGCGGCAGCAACACAACCTGGGACAACGTGTCCGCCTGCTGCCTGTCCGTTTGCCTGTCTGTCTGACTGACTGTCCAACCGCATTTAAATTGAGTTCGAAAGAACAAAGTCAAAAGCCGCCATCGCTAAAACCGACAACACCAAGTCACTTTTAGTACGAGCGAATGCCCAACGGCTGACTCCTTATGACTGAATGGCGTGCCTGACTTAGAATGAACCACCACCACCATTCATGCTCTACGAGTATACATACATGTGCACGTACATACACTGGATCTTATTGTTAACTAATACATATGTATGTGTGTGCAAAGTGAAATAAAAAAATTCCCTATAATTTTAATAACTGATTGCTGATCCTGTCGTTCAAGTTGAAATGGCCCTAAGTGAAATTCGAAAGAAACGGCAGTACGAAAAAATTGCAGGCCCAGCCAACTGTAGAACTTTTGAGCGATAACATTGAAAAGGTGAAAAATAAGTGAAATAAAAATGAGGCATATCATGGCAGTTCTCTTTCGGCCTCACTGACTTTTTACTCTAATTCTATATCTCACCGTATATGCACAGCCGTACAAGCACATGCGCCTTTCAGAATTGAATGGCAGAATTTGTAGTTTGCAGTGATCAATAATAAAGTTTTTTTGTCCGCATGCACTCAACAAAAAACCACTTAGAAACGTAAATTTAATGCTGTTAGTTTTCTGCAGTTATACTCGGTTCAATAAGAAATTTTGGCTTATCATTTAACTTCTTTCGTAATTTTGTTACATTAAAATATTTATCTTATGAAAAAGTATTTTTTGGACTTTAATTCAATATAATTCGGTTTTGATGAAAATTAAATAAAAAAATTCATAATTTTCTAACTGTTCAGTACTACAATTCACTCTTTCTTATGCGACTCTGCAATCGTACGTTGATTTTGTGCCAGAAACCAGAAAAAGCAGCTTATTGTTTCTCTCCCCTCGCTGCAAAGTTGTGCCAGTTACTCATTATTATTATTATGAGGAAATTTAGCACTGCGACCTGAATGATCCATTGTAACCAGTTAGTGGATTCAGAGTATTTCTCTGAGCCAAACTTCCTCAATAAATTTTGGAGTGTGTCCTATTTTATTGAGTTTTATTTCCTCCTTTGATAAAATATATTTACCCATATGTTTGTGACACTTATGCACCAGTATTAGGCACGATATCAGCACAAGTTTGGGCGTTTCATTTTCCTCCCTCGATGCAAAATCCATTGTGAAGGGCGATCGGGTTGCAGGTACTTTTCCCAATAGAGTCTTTTTGACAGATCGCGCGTGTCTACTATCAAACTAAATACATAATTTTTTTAGTATTCATTGACATTTCAGCATGGAAAGACTTACGCCTCAACAACGTTTACAAATCGTACAATTGTTCCCATTTATGGCTTAATGGCTACGTCAATAAGCAAAATTGCCGTATTTGAGCTAAAGAGCAACTCGAAGCCATTCAAGAACAGCCATTATATCCATTGAAAACAACTGTTTGTTGCGACCTATGGGCGGGAAGAATCTTCAAAGACAAGGCTGGCACCAAAGTAACAGCAATTCCATACAATCTTTAAATTAATTTTGTTCGCGATAAACCCGGAAGATGGTCCCATTATGATATTCTTCTACTTGCTGAATAAGAGAAGAGAAGTTATCCAAAATGGTTCTGCGCCTATAAATGAAGTGGCCGCCCCTTTCCTGGATAATTTATCTGTCATTTCGTTCCAAGTAATTTCTAGGTACACTAGAATATATAGGATACAGTCCCGGTTGTTTAAACCTAATATATTTTCATATAAACTGGAAAGAGTTGGAAAGATTATCTTGTAATCTTGAGAGCAATGCTTTGGTAAGTATGTAACTATGTTAACTGAAGTACTAGGCCCCAGTGACTAAATTGGCATCATATATGGATAAAGTACTTGTTTGTAAGAGACGAGAAAGTTCAGAGAAAAAAACCTTGAGCTCCCCAAACCGAACACAAAAAGCAATGAATGCAAAGAGATGCAAAAAACTCATTTGTGCCTCGTCTGCATGGGGTAAATTTTTGTCAAACCACCTTTAAGGCGGTATGTCTCCCTGAACACAGAGGCATCCTTGAGCTGACTAGGAACTAATCTTAAATCAGTCAACTCTCTCAATATGTGTGAATAACCCTTTACCCTCAAGCAAGCTTTGGATCAAATCGGTCTATATTGCAATAATCATGGAGCTCCCTCGTGAGGTAACTAAATGAGTTTCACCTAGAACGGAGCACAATAGAATTAGTTGATCTTTCATCAATCTAGACCACCTTTCCCAGCGCTTCAGCGCATGGAAATAATATGGCGTTTCCCTCTAGGAACTTCTGTCACAACTGCACGAAAGAGGAGGAAGAGCAGAGTGTTGAAAACTCTCTCTGTCACTATCCCGTTCTTGCCAGAACGTGACATCGCTGAGCGATCTCATACCAAGTGATCCAAGTATTTTGGACTTGGTGTTGTTGTAGCAGCATAAACATTCCCCATACTTACATACGGGAAATGCTGCTGGAGTGACAGTCCTTGGCCGGATATAAATCCGGGTCGTTTCGGTAACGTAGAACCGACTGTCGTGGAAACGATTTTGGACTTGGTCTTCAGTTTCTCTGGCTTGGGTATAATAAGAAGTAAACTGCATAAATTTTTGAGAAAATTCTATAATTTTGAAATTTATTCAATGCTGCAAAATTTGGTAAGGAATTTTTTAAAGTCAAATATCTTTGGGATAATCTGAGGGTGGGTGTTTTTAAAAAATTAAAATTTTTGTATAAAGAAATAATTATTATAAAAATCATAAAAGGAAGTTCCTTTGAACTCATGAACTTTGAGCTCATCTTTAAGAAATCTCAAACTGATATAATTTTTTTTTTTCAAATTTTTTCAGTTTATTTCTTATTATACTCAAGCTTACAAATAAACCATTTTTCAGAAAAATTAAAAACCATGTCCAAAATACTGCGGCCACCGTAGCCGAATGGGTTGATAAGTGACTACAATTCGGGAGTGGGAGAGCGTAGGTTCGAATCTCTATGCATCAAATAATAGAAAAAGTGTTTTCTAATAGCGGTCGCCCCGCGGCAGGCAATGGCAAACCTCCGAGTGTATTTCTGCCATGAAAAAGCACCTCATAAAAACCATTTTCCATTCGGAGTGGGCTTAAAACTGTGCATCCCTCGATTTGTGGAACAACATTAAGACGCGCACTACAAAAAGGAGGAGGATCTTGGCTAAACATCCAACAGAAGTGTACGCGCCAATTATTTATTTTATTTTATGTTCAAAATACTTGGATGCTGTCGAAACTCTTACTTCTTGGGATGTGTGACAGACTTAGAATCCACATCCATCCACAACATTTCATAGACGAATTTGCTAGAAGAAGTTGTTGAATCACATTGGGAATTAGTAAGCCCAAGGTATATCTGTAGAAGGTGGTGTGATTAGAGTAGTTGATTGATTCTTCAACTCTCGCCTTCAATTTCGAAATGTCAGTAAAACGGAATAACGGAAAGTTGTTGTTGTGTTGTGAATGCTTGTCATTCCATTATTACGAGTATTATCCCTTGACAGTTCTAATTTAAAAAATGTTGTTGCTCAAATGCTATCACCTTATATAGATTGGCCTTGCTGGAGCCCAGACAAATGATACCACAATGGGCCTCTCTACACCATCATATATGTAGAGTGGCAACCATCATAACGACATCCAACCTTCTGATGCCGATCAGATCATCATTCTGTTGCCTTATGAAAAAGTAGTCCCCAAGTTTTAGTGCTTAAAATTATGTTCTGGAAATGCTGTTTCATAGACTAAATGCTGCTTCCCCTATCTCCTTCTAACTTTGCAGTGTACATAACAGCCGCAGTGATCCCCTGCCAAGCAGAGTGGCAAGCTGATCGGCATCTGCCGCACAAATAACGATATCATCATCGCCAACGTCATCTTTCAACATCACTGCTATCACAGCCCATATCCTTTCCTACATCAGCTTACCCATCACCCTCGCCATCTCGCCTACTTATGAACATAATCCGTAGCGCACCAGTTCCCATACGGCAAGCTCTAAATATCCTTTTACGACGTACGCCATGCATGGCAAGCAAGTGGCAATTTGCCAAAACCCAGTAATGCAGTTGAGTGCATTCTTTGCAGAAATAGAATGTTGCAAAGTATTATAGTTAATGTGTATGTGCGCACCACGCCGGTACAAAGCCGGGAGACCATCGCGGCTGCGCTGAATGCCTCAACTATTCCTCATAAAGAACATCAGACTTGAATGCATGCATACGAGTACATCCTGAAGCTGCAACAATTTAAAGATAGCTGTGAGTCTCTTGATGCTCTTCAAGTATTTTTAGAGCTTTGAGCGGTGCATGAAGGGCAATTGAATTATCGTAGCGCATATCTTGACCTCGTTTGCATAGAAGTCAGTAGTTTTGTGAAGTTAATGATTTTTGTTTTGTTTTTTTTTTCGTTCTTTGGTTCTCGCCGTTTTCATCCGACAAAGCTGATATTAATGCTCGCTTGATGTTGACTTTGATTAAGTGCTTAGTTGTAACGCTTCGACTTGTTCAATGAGCCGCACGTTTGCGATTAAGTGGAACCCTTTTTAATGCCCTTTCGATGGTCTATAAAAATAAATTAACATAATAATAAAAGTCTTAAAGGCATTATGGATACGGTGCAGTACACACATGTGTGTGTGTGTGTGTTAACTAATCAGGTAAACTTAAAAGAGCGGCCTAGCTAGAACTGGCTTTGAAAGAAATCACGCCCAATAATATAAATAAAAATCTAAACAGAAATGCCATAAAATTGTCTTCGTTAAATAATTTTATAGCCTTTGGCTTATTAATCAGCTGCAATCACTAGCCAGCCGCCAGCACATAACTCCACCCAAAGCTAATACCTTTTAATTGCCAATAAGTTCAAAAAGTTGGCCAAGAGCAATTGCTTGGAATATTACAAAGGTGACGCCAACCGCGAGCGGTCATCATCAACATTGACGCCAACACCTCGGGCGTAATAAAATTCTCATTTCGCTTAACTTGCTATGGGAACGATGAAAGAATGCGACGCGATTGAATATGCGCCAGCAAGGCAAAAGGCATTGATTGCAACCAATATCGATTATTCCTAGAGACTCTTCCATCTCTCTGCGAAAACCATAAACTTGCATGCATGCAGGCATGAAAGCGATAATCTGCTATTGTGAATCCAATATGCAAAACTTAAGACGACAACGCATTTCCTCCCTCTACACTATGCAACAGGGGCTTGACGTGGGCTAAGATGATTGCAAGAATGCAACAAGCTGAAATATCATCAGCACAGTTACAAAAAAAAAAAAACTTTTGAAACAGCATATTTTATTTCATTCACTCTCGATTGGCAATTGGCAATTGACGAATGGCCAGACCAAATACTATTGCAATAAGAATGACGTCAAAACTTGTTTCTGCACTTACTTTTGCATGAGTTCGCACTTCCTTCGTTGTGTGTTGAAAAAAGTGAAATGGTAATACTTAGTTCTTAAATGTATACTTGAAACCATTTACAATGCCAAGTAAAGCTCAGACGCTGTAGCCTTCGTGTGCTTTGCACTCAGATTCTTCTTATACTTAATGGGTCATAAAATTCTAGGTGATACGAACTCTAAATAGAGCCTTTATGAGCCATTAAATACTTACTAAGGTCATTTTTAATGTTCATCAGAATTTTGGGTTTAAGCCAAGTTTGTTTTTACAATACATCAGAGCGCAATGTTACATGCTCGTAGTACAAGGTGGCGCAAAATGAATCATCCGATTTTGTATTTGAATAACTTCTTATATAAATACAATTAAAAAATGATTTTGAGGGACCTTTATTTAAACCTTTATGCCTTCCAGCGCTTGCCAAATTTGTATGACTGCCGTATACCACCATTAGCCAAAACTATAAATCTTCGTATAGGGTGATTAATTCTGCTCCACCTTATATTTCGATTTCGGCGCTTACACCACTGACTTTGGGAAGCGTCTACTTATCAGTAAAAAAAGGCATAATCCAAGGAGAGTATCAAATTCAAACGCTATTTCAATGATATTCAATTTGCTGTTCAATGAAAATTACTTACCAATTTTTTTTTATTTATTTACTTACAATTTTTTATTTATTTACTTACTTACAGAAAAGTAGTGGTTATTAAATAACGAGACTAACGCTGGAAAACATTTTATTTTGATTGCATACTTCATACGAGATGCGTTCAAAAAGTATTGCGAATTTTGTGTCGCAGACACAGTCTTGCATTAGTTTCGTTAATCTATTTTGATTTCTGATAGGGTAGGTGATTAGCCTGCCGCTACCATTCCTAAATAGTGGGAATGCCCACCTGCCGTTGCTTAGGAACAACGCCTTCTTACTGCTTTGAGCGCATCTGTGTTTCACATTTTTCTGCCAGAAAAATTACACAGATCACACACTTACGCTAGACTACCGAGACTGCTTACGTTTTTAATCAGAAAAAAGGCATAAAAAGTATAATTCCTCTCTGATTAGACTTTTTAATTTTGCTTATAAATAATTGATTTACAATTTTCAATTTTCTTACCCTTTAAAATTATTATTATATTTTTTATCAAAACATTTTTAATAGTCTGTGAGGCAATTTTACTAGTTTTTACTTCTAAACTGCTAAATAAATAAATAAAAATCATAAGTCATAACAAATCATTGGGTGAAAGAAAATTAATAACTTCTGTTTCGTTATGAGGGTAAGCAGTAAAGTAATAACTAGCTTGCAGGATCTCCGCGTGAAAACCTGTCGATCAGTGTTAATTCCAGTTCACGACAAGATGAAAAGGAAACTAAAACAGGCGAAGGTTCACGCCCTAGAGCTGCGACCCAGAGAATGTATACGCAGAAGCACGCGCGGTACCAATATTAACATTCTATCTGAGAGTCAAGTAGCTCTAAAATCGCTGGATAGGTTCTCATTTCAATCAAGGTTGGTCTGGGAA
Source organism: Anastrepha fraterculus (assembly GCA_037575425.1). Taxonomy (NCBI): domain Eukaryota; kingdom Metazoa; phylum Arthropoda; class Insecta; order Diptera; family Tephritidae; genus Anastrepha; species Anastrepha fraterculus. The sequence continues at coordinate 39,269 of JAYXIM010054543.1, forward strand.
TGTTTTAAAAACCTCAACACCCTAACATCAAGAAACTTTGTTACCTTGATGTGAATTTCGAGACATGAGGGAATGAAATTGCGGATACTTTAGTGAAAAAGAGGGCAAACACTCCCTACATAGGTCCTGAACCTTTCCGCGGGGTAAATATCAGCTTCAAAAGTGCTTCTCTACGTGAGCAGGAACAACGAGCCCTAATCGATTACTGGAGAGCCCAATCGGTCATGGGACGATCGATAGATCCAGAACGGATATAGGCAGAAGCAATCCTTAACCTGAGCAGAAAGCACACTGTAAACTTAATTATCACATGAAAAAAATTGGTGCGATAGAAATTGATTCTTGTAGACTCTGCAAAGAGACACATGAAACAGCAGAACGTACTAGCGTACTATGAGACTGCCCAGAAGTGGCACGACGCAGACTAAATTACCTGGGAAATAGTGCTATAGATCCAAACCTCCTGGTAGAAATTAGCCCTACAACAGTTTTAGTATTTATTAACAGCCTAAAACTGTTTGAGCAGGCTATATGACTGCACAATACATCTCTTCAAGTCGCAGTGCACAAACAGCCAATCAATAATAATAATAATAATAATAATAATAATAACTAGTATGTAACCCCCGAAAATCGGGTGGGCTTTTTTCCCATGGAAAGTAAATTTTGAGTTTTGCAAAAAGGATCAAACGCACACAAAATTTTTAAATACATACACACGTTTATATATTGTAGTTCAATTGTACCCTATATGAACGAAAACAAAAGTGGATGCTTCTACCAATCATATCCAATACGTGACGTTTCAAACATTTATCACTTACTTACCTGCTCTATTCCTCCACTTAAAGTAGGAACTCTTCTACGAACTCTTCTTGGTCGTCCTCTAGGCATATTTTAAAATTAAATATGGATGTACTTTTTTCTTAAAATAAATTCTATTTTGCCTCTGTCCAAAACTCTTTCTAATTTGCACTGTTACCGTTGTTTTAAGTGAATTGACAAATTTCAAGTCAATTGTCAGTTCATACCAATTATTGCCATCACAACAAAATTTTGAAAAAAATTCGCAGCACCCGTTGGGACTATGTTCATGAATACGTATTTATTAGTAAGGATAACAAAACAAAACAATTATTGAGAATCCAAATGTATACAATGCTGTGCTCATTAGAAAGGGAGCTAAACAAAGCAAACGTACTCATATACATATGTATATGCGTATATTTGTGTGTCATCCCGCTTTGCATAGACATCGCTGTTATCAATATGAAAATTTTGATAACTTTACACGCAAATATTTCATGAACAAATTAACCAATTTTAATTTTTATAATTTTCCGGAAATATGCTCATCAAAACCTTTCCTTTGATATATATTTCATATCTGTACGTGTTGTAGTTTAGTCAGAATAAGCGCCATGTTTTAAAATAATACTATAGATAATAATTGTAAATCTCCGATCCGGTATAAGAAACTGCGATTAAAGGTAAGGCATTTGCAGTGGAAAAACAGTTTCTTGGTAAAATTATATGCTCTCTGTACAAGGCGTATTTTTCTAGTTCGGGCCCATCTGTCTCACTGAACTTTTAATCTACTGCCACTTTCTTCATTAGAATACATAATCTCTACCCATATTTTTATTTAAGCAGGATTATATCATACTAAATAGAAGTGCCTTTAGAAAGCCATCTAAATTTCGCACAGACTCCAAGGCTTGAACTCTACTCACGACCTTTCTGATAAGAACAACCATATCTAAAGCCTCTCCTGCAATAGTGAACAGCAGAATTTGCTAAACAACTCGGAATTGAACACATATAAACATGGCAGCTTTCTGAATTTCACAATCTCCCAGATTATGCCTGGCTGTCCCCAATTTTCGCTGGAGCGCTATCGGCCTTCAAACTTTTCTTAGCAAGGCAGAAGGGGAGAGCGATAGCTAATCGCAATTGTAGTTAGTTGCTAAAAACAACCTAAGCTACTTTATTATGCTTAAACGTGTTTAGGGAACACGAGATTTTATGTAAGATTTGATAAATATATTTGATTCTAATTTTTTACTAAGTTGGCTGAGTAGTTAACAAAATCTACTAAGCTCACACTGTCCCCAGCATTCGTGCTAATTAATGGGCGCTCATGTCTGAGATCTTTATTTGGAAATTTCAACAACATTAAGAAAGCAGTTTAGACAAGTTGCTTGTTTACATTTTTTACGCATACACAAACGCATATAAATAACCTACTCTGGTGTATGCCCTGCAGGAAAATCTATTAGTTCTCAAGTAGTGGGCTTCTAGTAAATTCAGAATAATTAGTTGGCGTTTGTTCTATTTCTCATAAAGGCCACTGCTAAATGCTGCATAGAGCTGTCTTTGGTGTCAGTGCCAGTTTTAAATTTAACAAATTACATATTTTATTATTTTTATAAGGAAGAAACTGCAAGCCAACTGTGGTCTCAGTGGACTCAGTGGTCGGTGAGTCAATTCTTTGGAAAGGCAAACTTATTTAGGATAATTTTAATATTTATTCCTATTCAAATTAAAAATCGATACAAAAACTTATAATTAATTTTGAAAATCTCATCATCGGTTCGGTACGGCTCGAAACAGCAACTTTTTAATTCAGTAGCCAAAATTCACTCACGTACACAGGAGAAACCGTGGTAACTTGATCGCGTGAGGGGCAATGTTTGTGCTTCATTTCGACTATAATAATAGCACACTTTTAAGTCAGATGTCGTAAATTCTGTGTCAGAAATTCGTTTTACTGGTCCATGTTTTTCCAGCAGGGGTAGAATAAGCAAATATATGCATTGAGAAACTGCATGGCAAATTATGAGAAATACTACATACACACGCCATTAACCCAAATTATGGCAGCAATTTTAAAAACTCTATTGATTGGGGGGTACAGAACTTTTTTGTTAAGGGGGTATTCTGGTCTAGAGCCCTACTTTTTGGGTATTTTTCAAGCTAGGATAAAAGAAAAATTAAAAACATTTTTACTATCCATTTTTTTATATAATATTTATTGATGTTTAAGGTATATAAAAAAAATTAAAAAAAAAAAAAAGTCAAAAATTCATCCAGTGACAGGTCGGTGAAGTAGGGGTTGCTAGTCAAACAGTGCTCCCTGGTTGACATGATTCCAACCCTTGTAGTGATCTAAATCGAACAAACAAAGAAAATTCTTAATTAGTAAAGATGTCGCTACATCTTGAGCCTCGGCTGAAAAAAAAAATAAAAATTCACAAAATGGCGCCTACTTGAAAAAAAAAATTTTTTTTACCCCTGTTTTTTGACCTTTACGAATTTTTTAAAAATACTTCAAATTAAAATTTTTCAAAATCCAATGCTCCAGTGATAAAGAGATGTATGAAAAAGATTCTCACCAAATTTCAAAGGGATCGGTCAGATAGAACTTCAGATATCGTGTCAACCACCTCAGCAAAAGGAGTTTTGAGAAAAACGCGTTTGAATTTCGCCGTCCGCTCAAACCAGTCTAGCTGTCGCGTCACTAAAATAGTTGTAATTTCGAAAATAATTCGAATTTTGCAAAATCCTTTTAGGGAGATATTTTTGAATACCTAGACTATCGAATTTTGAAAAAAAAAATTTTCGATTTTTTCAAATTTCTAGACTAGAATACCCCCTTAAAACAAAAAAACCAAAAAACGATTTAACAGCCTAGAAATGGCCTGACGTATTATGAAGGCCTTTACAATTTTGATCAATATATTTCAGCACAACCATAGCTGGCTGATCAGCAGAGACCAGTGTGAGATTTAATTCAAAATGTAATATAAACGCGTCACATTCTATGGCCTAGGCGCCCAATTCTTGAGACGATTCATTCACCAGACGCTCGTCCGAATAAAGTGATGGCTTCACGCGCTATAAAGTGAGTTGCTTTGCCCTGGTGGAACTATTTATCACCCAGCTAATTGGTAATGAAATGAGGCTAAAAAACTCCCTAGCGAAACTTTGCTTATTAGAAAAGCCGTAGAGCCAAATATTAAACTCAAGAAATTCTCAGTAATTTCAAGTTTCAGCTAATTTTCAGCTCATTCATCGAATCTTTAACACCAACAACATTCCATTGTCTTAAATTTTTCCAACAATTTCTCCTTAAATGAGTGTCGGCCCAGATCTTTTCTCAAAATATCTCACGTAGTAGTCAGACAGGAGCGCTTTTGTTGAACACGTCGTCGAATCAGAAGAGTTTAGTGTTCGATATTAATAAATTCTACAGCGTCGATATCTTCTTTGGTACGCACATCGTGACCTCGTATTGGAAGCGAAAGATAGGAATGAACGTAGACCGAAATTAATCAAAGCTGTTGAAACATTTGCACCCGAGAAAGCGCTTCGGAATTATTTTTCCTTAATTTCTAACCGTTGGCTGGAAGTCTTTGCGTGGTAATTTTCCTAAGTATACGCAGAATAAATGTCAGAAGCATGAGTGATGTTCAATTACGAGACTTTTTATACAAAAGCACATCTTACATAGTACTCGAGCTGACGCTGAGCACCAACGACGATTCAAGCAACGCTCATATTGAGGTTACTTTTTCTAATTGAGTTCACAGTAGTCACAGTCAAACTAATTTCATAATTTTTTTCAATATTCTTTGATATTTCAACATGAAAATACTTACTCTACCACAGCGTTTACAAATCGAACACAAAAATCGACGCTCTGTGAAAAATTTCCATCGCGCGCACAGGTCAACTTGTGACGATCAGCGTTGAAGCCCAGTTTTGGCTTAATGGCTAGGTCAATAAGCAAAATTGCCGTATTTGGGCTGAAGAGCAACTCGAAACACTTCAAGAATAGCCATTGAAAACAAAACGGTTGTGTGGTCTATAGGCTGGAGGAACAATCGGCCCTTTTTTTCAAATTCGAGGCTGTCGCCAATGTAACAGTGAATGGCGAACGCCATCGCGCCACGATAAACGACTTTTTGATGCCGGAAATTAAAGCCCGTGCTCTCCACAACACTTGGTTCCAATAAGATGGCACTACTCGTCATACAGTCCGTGGAACAATGGACTTACTGCATCGTCGTTTCGGTGAGCAAATTATCTCTCGTCTCGGACCAGTGGGTTGGCCACGAAGATCGTGAGATATCACATCTTTGGACTTTCATTTGTGGGGGTGTGTAACGTCTAAATGCTTCGTCGATAAATCAACTTCGATTGAGGTATTGGAAACCATCTTTACTAAACTTATTCGCGAGATACCGACCGAAGTACTCCAGCGAGTCATTCAAAATTGGTGTTTATGGGTGGCCGAATTACGGCGCAGTTACGGCCAACATTTGAAAGGAATCATCTTTAAAAAATAAAAGTCATGAGTGGCTCTACACAAAAATAATAATAATTGCCATATCAATGCGATACCTCTAAATTGTTCACCCTTTATATACAAATATATGTATGTATCTACATAGGAGCATTTAAGACGATACAAAAATGTATATGTACATACACAACTACATTCTTCAAGACTCTTGAGCTCATTTGAATAACTCCGCGCAACGTTTGTAAGTTTCGCAAAAATATTTGCGATTATTGCATGACAATAACAACTACACGCAAAATTAAAAACTTCAACTTGCATGTCAGCAACAGAGATTTACACGCGATGCTACTTATTAGGTTTTGGCGACAACAACACAAATGCGTAGGTTGATCTGAAGAAGCGCGCTACGCCTTGAGCCACTCCATTCGGTCGTTGTCGAGTGTGAATGTCATTGGCTATGTGCTATTGCCAACATGGAGAGACAAAGTAGTTGCTGATAATGCTGACCACATGCGGCGTCATTTCAATTAAATGGCGAGCGTGTTGTAAGCTGCGACAAGCGGCTTACCTCGCACCTCCGGCGCCTCATAGCCCCAGGTTGTTCTGCTTCTAGAATTTATTCTCATTTACAATATTTATGCATGCTGTTTGTGGCACAAATGAGCGATAATAAATAAATGATTGTGCCGATTGCTGCAACAACAACAGCAGCAGCAGCAGCACCTTTAGCAGTGAAGTAATAGTGAATGCAATTCTCGTTCCACCAAAACCAAAACAAAAAAAAAAAACGATTAATAATAAATAAAAGATATTTTCTGTGTCAGGGTTCGGTTGTAAAAAATGCTGGCTATAAATGCGTAGACACTCATATTCACGGATTTTGCTGTGCATTGCTGGTAATATGAACAAAATAAATGCGTCTCAATTTATTCCCTGTAGAGAAATCTGGTGTCTATAATCTGTTGCATTTCTGATTAATTTCAAGCCATAACTATTTCGAAATCAACGTCTTTTCTCTGCAAGTCTCTATTCACTTCTAGACAGTTTTCTTTTTCAGGTAAACCTAAATTTTCTTTGAAATCCGATTTAGTGCGTGGTTAGAGAACAAAAACTCAAAGATAACAAATACCCAGAATTGTTCGGGCTATTTTCGGGAGAAGCTCGCTAAAACATATCTTTGAAGCCACTAACCTCTATTAGCTAACTCGTTTGCCTTCGATTTTTTCTCACATACGTCCCGTAGCAAAATTAAAAAAAAACCGACATTCGAGCTCTTGGAGTGCGGATTTGACGACTTGTGCAACATGAGGCATGGTCTCGTAAAGGAGTATGGTTTGACCATATCGATCAAGTCTTTTCAGTCAAATAGCCTCATTCATGAGGTGTAGCTGGGCAATGTAGAGCTCCCCAGTGCACCATGCCCTCCCTGTACCACCAAACACATTTTGGATGAGGATTCGGCTTGACTCTCGATTTGGGCGTATCTCCTGGAGCCACTCACTCATATAGTTGCTTCATATTGATGGCTTCATAGGCCGGGTCGATTTGTGGGGAAGCAAAAAAATCGCCTATTGCTCTGTGAAAATCATATTCTAGGGATCAAAATAAGAAACTTTGCCGAAGGAACCATACCTCTAAAACGAATTCTGATGTCCCCCAATTTGGGTCGAACTTTTTAGTTTCTTTTCTCATGTAAAGGCCAAAAATGGTGATATTTTGAAATAATTGTATGGGGAACCCCCCAGGGGAGTTCCAGGGGGTGTGCCACTGGCATGGGTGGATCGGCCGTCCAAAGTTAGTGGGGGTCGGTCATACATTTGGACTCGATTGGAGCACTCTAAATGGGTCAAAGTGGGATTTTTCGTTCGACCCAAATTGGGGGACATTAGAATTCGTTTTAGAGGTATGGTTCCTTCGGCAAAGTTTCTTATTTTGATCCCTAGAATACGTTTTCACAGAGCAATGAGCAATTTTTAAATCGACCCGCCCTAATGTACAGGCACCATTTCTCATCTTCCGTGACGGTTCGGTACAAAAAGCGCTGACTCTGACCGCGTGTTGCTCGATAGCGCGCGAGATGTTGAGAAGCAATTTAGCGCTGAAAAGTCATTTTACTATTGCACTGTGTTCCACGCTGAGGTCTTTGCCGTAAAGAAAACTGCAGTGTGTGTATGTACAGAAACAATAATTAACTGCGCAATAAACTTCTACGTGGATAGCCAAGCGGCTATAAAAACGATCAGTTCATAGTGTCTGTCATCCAAAAATATCCATGAATGCAAGGAAGCTTGCTCATAATCGCAGCCTTTGAGTCTATTGGGTTCCGGAGCATAAAAGCTTGGAGGGAAATGGGATAGCGGACGAAATAGCAAAAGAAGACCTGAGACCTACAGAGGATCAAATAAGTCAGGTACTTACATTAGCTCCCGCATACAATTCAAAAAGAACGAGAGAAGCACCTAGTTTAACTAGGATTGATGTCTACACGCGCATAGTTCGACATCCGGAACTTAGAACCTTAGTTGGTGTATTAATAGGGCACTGCCTAGCTGCAGCGCATGCTTGCAAACTAAATGTAACTCTTAACGATACTTGTGAGAAACGCAAGGAACCGGGCACAAAAGAAACCCTCGAGCGTCTCCTATGCTGCCGTCCGGCTTTCGCGAAAACTAGACTGTACTACCTAAGTGCTTTCAATTTTGAAAGACTAGAAAGACTATCCCTAAACTGGAGCTTGAGAGACTCCTTAAGTGGGCGAATACATAGTACGCGCATCTTGAGCGATACATATTTTTACTAAAAATATAACTCTAATCTAATCTCTGTGTGGCTTTGGTCAGCCAGTATAATCGAATTTAACCTTTTCGTGTTATAAATGCACTTGGCAGATTACCATTGCCTGTTGAGGGGTGGCCACTTTCGTCTGATGTTTTACTTTCCTTACCAACCAAATGATTGTCATCGCCACCTAATCACCCCCGGCTGGTCATCCGAACTCTAAGGCACTAAAACTAACCTCCAAGTGTGTTTCTATCATCAAAAACTGCTTCATGAAAAAATATCTGCCGTTCGGTGTCGGCTTAGAACTGTAGGTCCCCTCCATTTGTGCAACAACATCAAGACACACGCGACAAATAAGAGAAGGAGCTCGGTCAAATACCTAACAGAAGTGTACGCGCTTATTATTTATTTATTTATTTATTTATTTTTTTTGTTCAAGCGTAAAGCGATTAATTTCGGTACGCGGAGATATGATACTGACTTTCAATGGAGATTTCCAAGGGGGCAGAGCTGTCACTGTAAAATACCATATGATTGAAATATGAAGAAAAAGAACCACTCCATGGATCACCCTGCTTATTCAATATCTGAACTCTTATATATTTGTATAAGAATATTTATCCGTAAAAAAGATGTGTTCGTCTATTGCATCATTTGAACTGGCATACAAAAGCGCAATGATCCTCATGAACTATATTTTGAAAAATAAATAAATAAAGCAATTTCCGATTATGAACATTAATTTTTACTTGCCTGTCTAAAGACTTAGCAACCCTATGGATCTACACGGCTATAATAAGACCCATTATCTCCTATGCATCAGTGGTCTGGATGAGTAGACTCTCTCTAGTGGGAGTCAGGAGGACCTTATCGAGACTACAACACACTGTGGCCATCTGTTGCACCGGAGCTTTTCCGACTACTTCATTAGATGCCCGGCATTAGATGCTCTGATTGGTTTACCACCACTTGATGCTTTCATCCAAGGAGAGGCCTTGAAGGCCATCTTCAGACTGAAACACAATGGGAACTGGTACGGCCCCTGTCCGGCATTGGAACACAGAGAAGGCATGGACGTCGAACCAACGAATCGCTCCATGTCCCTTGAACTCTATGACATCAAGAGTCGTACTTTGAAAAGAGATACAGTGTAGTGCTACCAGAGGCTCAGTTGTGGGAAGACTCAAAAAATGAGCCCGGCAAACACTGTTTTCGCATTTTTACGGATGGCTCCAGGACCGAGCATGGCTCCGGCTCTGGGGTCTGCGTGGAATCCAGCGGGAGAAAACTGCACTTTGCTCTTGGAATGCATGTATCTGTGTTTCAAGCAGAGGTGTATGCAGTTCAAGAAGTGATGAACTTTGTTGTGGAAAAACGATGGAGAGGCAGATCTATATGTGTCTGCAGCGACAGCCCAGCTGCGCTTATGGCCTTAGACAGCCCTCCAACCACATCAATATGATATTAACTTTAAAAGGTGCGGGCATAAACTACTAAGAAAAATTATCCTTTTTACAATTGGTGCGTTAAACTCACTACCAAAACTAATGCAAGCTCAAGTTTTCCCAGCAGGGTTGTTGCTATTCACACATTTGTTCACAGATCGCCTAATGATCGATCATTTATCTGGCTTTCGGGACACTTTTCAAAATACGCACAAACGCATTTATGTATGTTTTATTGCTGTAGCCGGTAAAATCCAAGATACTATCAACAACTCATAACATTACAAACACACGCACGCACACATTTTAACAAGATTTCATTTTATTTTACTTTTAATAATCCGTCACGCATTTAATTGTTTTTTTTTTTTTTTTTATTTTTTTTTTTTTCTACTTTTCATTTTCAATTGCAGAATTTCAACTGTGAATGCTAATGACCGTACCACACTGCAACAGCAGCAGCAACCTTCAGTGCAACTGCAGACAGAACAGAGCCACCAGCAGTCACAACAACCATCCATCAGCCGTCCATCGACACCGAAAATGGTCAGAGCGGCAGCAGTTTTGCCAGTTTCTGGCAACTCCACAACTGTGCCAGTCACCTCAAATGCCACAACAGACACAGCCGTTAAATCACCCGCCCATACGAATGCTACAGCTATGGCCATAACTACTGACAGCAGTACCAGCGGCAGCGGCTACAACAATGCTGCAACACCAACGTTCACCATTCTAATTGCCATCGAAAAGTCGAGCCAAATGTGCGTAATCGACTTAATTTGCCAAAGTCTACGTCTGCTGACAAGGCAAATTGCATATTGCGAAATTCTTGCAGTTTGCCTCGAACGCAACTTATTGCAACAACAGCACTCGTATGCATTCAACAATGTAGCTGTCAGCAATAGTGGCTGCGGTGAGAACAACGAAAGTTGCATAAAGGTGAGTTGCGCCCACATATGCAGTTATAAAAAAAAAAGAATTACATTATAGCCTCAGTTAGATGGGCTGCTCTAGGAAAAATAGTTCATCTCGGTGGCCACAGAGGTTCATTGTGGCGTGCAGGAAAGATTTACTCACTAGTGACCCAACATTTCCGGTATTTTTGTGAACTCAATTAGCCGCTCCCGGAAGAGTGTATCTAAACTGTATAGAACCTCGAAGAAGTTGTTTCCAAAATGTTTTCGAAATGCAGGATATTCGCATATGCTGAGGGGCTCTACGCTTTCCTATCTTTAAAGCTCTAGAAATCGAGATCGTTATAAGTGAAGCAAGTCGCGCCTGGTGTTAGACATAATGGACTCATTATTCTATATTTTTATCTTTCCACCTACTGAATGTAATGCATTTATACCCCTGAGAAGATATTCTTTGGATTTGTATTCACTTTCGACTCACTAATTTTGAAAAAAAGGAAAAGTCACTGAGAGTCGTGTCCGGAATTTACGGTGGTTGGTTAATCTATGAAGATCATATAGCCCATAAGCCATTCCTTGCAACCCGAGCGGTGTAAAGGGGAGGTGGGAAATCTGTATTTTCTGCATATTTGTCTCTAATAACCGCAAAATTTTGTCTCGGCCTATTTCAATGTTTACAAGGAATTTAATTACAGCGCATTGTTAAAATTGAGAAAGTCTCCATTTTCGATTGTTGCTTGCTCAAATATAACAGTGCTGAATCAAATAAAAAAGGCGATGCTGTTTATACTAACAATAAGGAGGTTATGGTTCATCGCTAACTATCTTAGATCACGAACTTATGAGCCGTCCCTCGTATGTGCATAGTTATATTATAACACATGGGCTGAAAAGTGCCGGGCTTAACAGAGAAATATGTTTTTTTTTCTTTGTTCAAAATTAGCTTTATTCATCAACGTAATTTCCATCAAGGATTTATTATTTGCCTCAAAAGAAGCCTCAGTGCCAGCTATAACCTCTTCATTCGAGCGAAATATCTTACCGGTGCGCATTTTTTTAGGTATGCGAACAGTCAGTAGTCGCTGTGAGCAAAATCTGGCGAATACGGTGGATGTGGGAGCAATTCGAAGTAGTTTTGCTCTTGTCTTTTGATATCTTAACGATGTCAGCTAACGCACGCAACTTTACTTTTCAATCATTCAAAACAATTTTGTGGGTTTTTTGATGTTTTCTTGTGTTACCGCCTCATTTGGATGTCATCGATGTCTCTACGATCATGTTTGAAGAGAGCAAACCATTGTTTTATTGCTCCTTCTGATGGACCGGAGTCACCATCACCAGTCACTTTTCAAGCCATTGCTTTGCCTGGACGGTTTTTCTCCATCAAAAAGCAGTGTAAATTTTGAAAAGGAATTTCTTTTTGATCTATTGTTTTCGAAATAAGAAAAGTAGCGTCGCTCTTAGCTCAATAACAACTCACTAATGAAAAGAATATCATAAAATTTTAGCAACTGTTTTTTTAAGGTTAGTACTAACTGAAATAAAGGTGGACGCAATAAAACTAATTCCATTTTCCATGATTAGACCCGGGCCTTTTCAGCCCATGTGTTATTATTGAGCAAATTGGTTTTAAGTAATTTCGTGAGTCAAGATCCTGAGCTTAAACCTTTGCAAAATAAATTGTGAACTTAAAGACTATTTTCGGTATTAGAACTTGTCATGATAGTTCACATGATTTTTATATACAAAATCGCCTTGTAAACAATTTTCTTTTCGCTAGATAGGCAGCATTAACTAAATTTCTATAATAAAAGGTGGTTAAATTTCAAGGGCCGATGTTGAATGTGAACCACACCTAAAAGTCAACGACATCGTTGGACTTCTTTCTTTGAGGTTATTTGAAATAAAAGGTGTTCGTCGATAAGTCAGCAACAATTCAAGAGCTAAAAGATGGGATAATTCGGCACATTAACGGCATAGAACCTAAATTATGCCTCAGCGTCATCGAAAATTTGGACCATCGGATGGAGGTGTGCCGCCGAGGCTGCAGCGGCCATTTGGCCAATATTATCTTCCATACGTAATTGAGCCATACCAATATTATCACTGTAAAGATAAATGATAAAAATTTTCTAAAATAATTGTATTTTATTCAAAATCAACACCGGCCCTTAAAACTTAACCACCATTTATAATACCTTGACTACGGCATTTGATGGGTATTCTGCGGTATTCTGTGGCTGTGGAGTTTAATATTCCGTCAAAGCAAGCAAGACAAAGGTTACAAAGCAGTGCGGACTCCTATCGTTCTTGAAGCTCAGTTTATCGCTTTTTCTGCTAATCCGTGCAACCGTCTCTCAGTAATGTTAGGTGAAAGATAGGACGCGCATTAGGTTCCCATGAAGTGATCGACCCGGTAGACAGCCTTCTCCGATACAGGGCAATGTGATGCATCACCGGCATTTACACACTATGACATGTCGGTTACTTAAGTGTCTAACTAAAATAATACCTTAATAATAACTCCTGTCTCCTCGCTCTCAAGTTCTACTGCTTTGTTCCACTGTAGTTGTGCGCGCCGCCTCCCAGCCTACTGCCCGCTTAGCACAATTATTACCGCATACATTTTCAGAGAATAGCATAAAAACAAAAATCAAGTGAAAATAAATATTTCGGACCGAAAAAAATTCCCAAAAATAAATCGACTGTGATCCGCTGAACTTAGAGTAACTCCTTTCGGGGCCAGGGCAAGTCAAAAAACATGGCAAAGCTGTAGTTACTTGTAATATAAAATGAGGTAAATGTCTTGATGTTGATTCGTTAACAATTGAATGAGTAGCAATGAGTAGCAAATAACAAGGTATTGAAAGCACAACAACAACAACAGCGCTAGCAGTACAGGAAATAAAATAAAGTATGCACATTGAGGCAATGTAGGCTATGAGTTGAGCCAAAGAAGCATTTGACCAGAAGTGAGAAGGAAAAAAAAACATTAGCAACAACAAATCGCACAAAAAGCTCGCAAACAAATGATCAACATCTGAGCACGCGGTTAACGCCCCGACATAACACCCAATTAACCCGATTTTTAACAAGAACCACCACAACAACAAATATAACAGCACTTACAATAGTAAACACAAATAGAAAGACATACCCGAAACAATCGCACAAACAAATGTACGAGTACAACAATACAAACAGGGGAACGGAGAGGAAAAACGGAGAAACAGACCAACGACTGAACCAATGGACAATCGAAATGATTGAACGTAGAAATATCAACAACAAAACTTACAATACCAACTAACAATACATAGACATTTATTTGATTTGTTTTTCTCCTTGCTCTCATTAACAGGAACAGCAACAGCAGCAGCAACAGCAACTACAAATGCAACCATCACTACAACAGCAACACACGCTGAAATTCATTAGCGTCAATGAAGTCACGACAAGTGTTGCACCATCGCAAATACCGTTCGGCAAATTGCAAGGTTTGCATCATCACGACGCGCGGAAGTGGCGCGAATTCTTCACCGCACTCGAACCCTTTCAGCGACAATGTGCAGCAGCGGGCCAACGGCTAGTGGCCGCCATGAGTGACATACGCTCTGCCGACCTGCAAGGGTTGCCGACACGACGCCAACTATACGCGCAACATCGGGCGTTAAGTCGCGCGCTCATGGATTCTGAGTTGCATAATTTGCGCAAGCGCGGCGCACTGCAATTGGCACGTCTACAGGAGCTGGCCAAATGCTTTGTGGCAACGACAACGGCGACAATGACAAGTAGCAGCAATGGTGAAAATAATCATAATCATAATGGCAAAATCAACTCAAATAGCAACGGCAGCAACAACAATAACAATAACAACAACACTCGTTATTACTATGGCAGCAGCAACGGCTGTAGTGGCGGCGGCAATAGCAATCGGCCCAGCAATAGTGGCAGCAAACTATTGTCCACCATTTCATCCATCAGCCACCTGGGATTCGGTGGCAGTTATAGCTTTACCATGTCGCACCAGCAGCAACAACAACAGCAACAGCAGCAGCATCAACAACACAACCAAATCAACCAGTCACAAAATTGTCCCGCTGTGTCAAAGTATAGCGCAGTGACGTCATGTGATGGCAGCAACACTGCCACAGTAGCAGCCACAATAACGGTAGCTAATGCAGTAGGAGGCGATTGCAGTAGCAGTGTCGGCAACATGGATGTGGCAATTAGACTACACAAGGTGACATTACTATTCAATGAGGTCGATCGCGCGGCCAAACGTCTGGAACAGCTCACGGAGCAACGTCGTGAGCGATTGCGTGAGTTGACGCGTCAGCGAGCGTTGGAGGATGAAATAAACGAGGTAAGTGGCTGCTAAAGTTCGGATGCTTAGTGGGAGAAAGTGTTAACGAAAAGTTTCTTTGAGCTTTTTCTTGAATAATTGACATTTCCTGTGATGTCAGTTAAATGCTTAGTGGCTGCACATTTTATTTCGATCATAACGGTATGCTGTCGTTATGATATGTTTGGTAACGCACGTCTACCGTTAGCGCTCGATGATGAACTAAGTTTTTGGTCAGCAAAGTGGAAATATATACAAAGTAGATCAACTTTTGTTCAAAGTGAAGTTTAAATTCCATATCTCTGTGCCACAACTAGGGATTTCAAACAAAGAATTTTCATAGCATTTTTGTAGTAAAACAACTAAAAAAATATCTTTTAAAGCTTTTATGGTCGAAAATTATTGACGATTTTTGGAGGTATTTTACCACAAAATGACTGCGAAAAAATGTCGTGCTTTCATTTGGTATAAATTTTTCTGTACCCCTGTACTTGTTTTAGCAACGAATACTCTTGTTGAAAAAAAGAAAAAAAAAACTGAAAAGAATCTGAAATTCTGTGAAAAAACTCAAAACTCAAAAAAGCAAATTTATTGTATTTGAACACCTATTTCGCACATATACCGATTTTCTCGTAAGTAGAAAAATACTCTATATCCTACATATCCAGGGCAAATGAAACTAGGAGCTTCAAATTTGGTAATAGTGCATATGAAAATTAAAAAAATGTAATTATAGAATATTTTTAAGAAAAGGATTTTAATAAAATAGTCTAAGTTATTCGCGCATAAAGTCTTGAGAGAACATTTTTCAGATGTTTTGCCACAGGATAACTATGAAAATAAGTCCTAAATTTGTGTGCAATACCCTCCTTCATTTAATACCCCTATACCCATAGCTTTTATAATTTTTAGTTTATAATATAATTTTCTAAATCACCATTCTTGTTGAAGCTTTAAAGTTTTTAGTATGTGTTTTTTTTGTTTTTTGGAAAAACTAAAAACGCAAATGTATATCGATTTTCTAAAGCGTGACAAAAATATTTAAATTTTACAGCACGGTGTAATTCCAAATATATTCTTCCTTCTAAATCGTTCATAAATAAAATCCCAACAATTTAGCATTATTTATTTTAATTCACACCATTGCGCTCACTTCACCCATATACGCACTGATTGATTTCCTTTCTCGCTCATCGCTTTGTTTTTTTTAACTTACAACAAATTGCGAATTGTTATTGTGCTTTACTATATTTACCTTCATTGGTTACTTAGTACTGAACGCTCCCCTACTCTCTCTGACGCAACATTGCGCACTGATCATCCGAAGCAATGCCCATGGTGAACTAGCATAGCTGTGGTGCGTGATTTGAGAAGCTGTAAAGTTCGTTAACATCAGCAAAAACCAGCAACAAATAAAAAATACCAACAAAATTACAATTTGCCAATTTATAAATTTAACAAATGATCCTCACTAAACCCCAAATGCACAAACCTGCATATATAATATTTATAGTAAATATGACATAGGTATACTTTTGTAGTAAGTATTGTACTTTTTGTTGGTATTCGCGTATTCATTTGCTTTACAAGTACACGTTAGCAGAGACACGTTCCTCTTTCTCACCAAATCGGCTTTGTCGCCTCTTTTTTGTCACTTGACACTCTTTGACTTTTCAACTCTTGTCCATTAGTGATTACCTGTGGCCATACAAAGCTACGTAAATGTATGCATACATACCAACACAAATATGTACTCGTATACGAGTATAAGCTAATGCCATTGTGTTGATTTTGGTGTACATGTTTCGGTTTTGTTTCATCGTTGCAAAACGAAGTGGTAACAGAGCGCCTGAAGCAAATACGCGGTGCACGATTTATCAATTTGTTAGCCATGAGTTTGCTTTTTTCAAGTCAAAATACAAAGATAACTGTGGTGCATAAAAATCTGTATTCTCAAGCCTTGAAGCTACGATATGGTGATTATGAAATTGCATCTTCGATTAATCAAAAATTTTGCAAGAGGATAGTTAATGTATGTATGTAATTTCACATATTAATAATAAATGTGTGAATACGTTTGCCCTCTAATACCACGAAAGTGTCGC
This sequence comes from Anastrepha fraterculus, assembly GCA_037575425.1. Taxonomy (NCBI): domain Eukaryota; kingdom Metazoa; phylum Arthropoda; class Insecta; order Diptera; family Tephritidae; genus Anastrepha; species Anastrepha fraterculus. The sequence continues at coordinate 56,167 of JAYXIM010054543.1, forward strand.
TGGTAGGAAAGTTGAATGAACTATTAACTAATTTTTTTTTTTTTTAACTTAACATCTGTAGCTACGATAAAGTTCTGTTAAAATTAGAAAATTTCGTTTACATAGTTTTTCTACGATCCGTGTACATCTTAACAAACGAAATTTTCATATGCACCTATACATATGCAAGTTGTATCCGCTTCACTCAGCCTCATGCCATTGCGGAAGTCGCTTTATTTTCCCGCACTTTCCGCTTAATTTGCATTTTCTTGTTAGCGTTAAATTTATTTTCATATTGAAAAGTGAAAATCTTTGCAATAAATCTGGTAGCAATTAGTAGTGACTGCATTTCAACGCATTTTTTTGCCAGTTGCAACTATTTATACACTAATGAATTATCGGCGAATTTCTAAATGATTTGCATATTTTGATTTATTCACACTTTCCCAGGTAGACAACTTCATTTTGACCAGTTTTACAGTATTGCAGTGCACTGAGAAATACAACTCAATAGGATTAGTATGAATAGTTAAAATTAAAATTAAAATTAAGAATTTTTAAATAAATTTAAATTTACATTTTAATTAAAATTAAAATTAAAATTACCGTTAAACTTAAAACTAAAATTGAAAGGAAACTAAAATTAAAATTGAAATTAAAATTAAAATCAAACTAAATTTAAAAGTAAAATTTAAATGAAATTAAAGTTAAAATTAAAATTAAATAAAAAATAAAAATACAATTTAAATTAAAATTAATATTAAATTAAAATTGAAACTTAAATTAAATTAAAACTAAAATTAAAATTAAAATTAGAATTAAAATTAAAATTGAAATTGAAATTGAAATTGAAATTAAAATTAAATTTAAATTTAAATTAAAGTTAATATTAAAATTAGGATTGAAATTTTAAAATTCAAAACTAAAATAAAATGTAAACTAAAACTAAAAATAAAATTTAAATTCAAATTAAACTAAATTTATAATTGAAATTAAAATTAAATTTAAAATTAAAACTAAAATTAAAATTAAAATTAAAATTAAAATTAAAATTAAACTTAAAATTAAAATTAAAATTAAAATTAAAATTAAAATTAAAATTAAAATTATAAATAAAATTAAAATTAAATTAAAGGTAAATTAAAATTAAAGTTAATATTAAAATTAAAATTTAAAATCCAATTGAAATTAAAATTAACATTAGAATTGAAATTTTAAAATTGAAAATTAAAGTCAAATTAAAATTTAAAATACAATTAAAATAAAAGTCAAAATTAAAGTCAAAATAAAAATTTAAGTTAAAATTAAAGTCAAAATTCAAACTAAAACTACTAACTAACTCTAGTTACCTAGTACAAATATGATATGTAGAGCCCAAGGAAGGAATCAAATTCGGTATAACCGTTTACAGATCTCTTTGCACTTGTTGCACAGAGTTGTCAAATCATTCAATAAAATTTCTCTTAGCTGTAATAACCTCGTCGATCCGCGTTCGAAAACGATTCCATGACCGAATCAAGTGCTCATTATTTATATGGCCAAACGGTAATAATTGCAGTCTTCAGAGAAACAATTGTGTTGTGAGGCTGCTTATTGGTTTCAGGCTCACCGACACCCCATACGTAATAATCCAGGAGATTAAGGGCTGGAGAGTTAGGCGGCCATAAGTTCAGTGTTATAGAAATTTTCAGTCTTCCAATCCTCTGGTGTCAACGCTATGTATGAAGGAGCAGAGTTTTGCTGAAAGATGTATGGGCTATCACTGCGTACACTATCAATCCTGGGTTTCACTACAGTCTGTAGAACCTCAATGTTTGCGGGAGAATTCACTACACATCCTTGAGTGAAGAAGTGTGATGACATGACATATCCTTTATTCATCGTAAACATCATATGCTTGACAAAAGAAACCTCTTTAGGATTGGAATATAGACATCTGTCGTTTAGGCGGTTGATCTTTTGGTATTGTATTTGAAATCGTTATCGTCTGAAAATTGCATGACATCTCAGGCGCTTCAGGGTGTTTAGAAGACGTTTTAATGGGATAACGCGCTGCTCTCGTGTTTGCTCCGACATACACTGTCTTCTGCGCATAATGCAGGATTTATGCCGGAGATCCTCGTGGACAACTCGGCGGATAAAACCAGACCCTCAGAGATACTAAGCTCCCTCGCAAGGACCCTCATTGATTTTGAAGAGTCCTCGTCAATTATTGTTTGCACTTGTTGAATAAATTCCTCCAGATCGGACAGGGTCAGAATGTACCTCGTGTTTTTTACGTTCTGCCACAGATTCTGCATCGCCACCTAATGTTTCCAGCTCACAACGAACCTTATGAACGAATGAACGGGCGCATCGGTGTGATTTGCATGTCTCTTCATTTCTTGAATTCAGTTAAGATGTAGTCCTTGTCTTATCTTATCTAAAAGAAGAGTTGAAAGAAAAATAATGGTAACGGAAAGCTATATGTAGTCATATATATGCATATCCTCACCTACCTAAAGCGTACCTGATATTTATTTTAAATAAATGAAATCTTAATTTGATCTTCTTGTAAATGGAAATTCATTTACTTTAATAGAAGTAGTCGAGTGTTTCACTCTGTTAAATGCACCGGAAAATCTTTCAACCGAGAATCTTGAGCGCATAATTTTCTTATAAGAACTTCCCGCTTATAAGCATCGAATCTGGTGCATTTTAGATGGCGCTTATAGCTGGGGTCTACTGCATTACAAATATTAATATGTTAAAACAATTAATCTCAGATTACAATTTTTATTTAAACCTCAAATTGATTCTTATTTAAATTCACATTCATTTTAAATTCGAATCGCAGTACATAGTTATAATTATTTAAAACACCTTCTGGAACTAAAATGGTGCTTACCTTATAATCTCAAAATCTTCTTATTGGATTACATAAAATATTGAATTATGCTTGTTGCAATGCTACTTCACGATGGCCACAATTTTTTGCCAAGTACGCCAAATATATGTACATATGTATGCACAAGTATATTATGCCACGCCGCGTAAGCGCAGTGAATCGTTGCGCACGCGCACTTAGTCGTTATTCTTAAACGGCAGACGGCGCTTTCTTTGCATTTCGCAGATAAGACCGATCGTTTGGCAGCCAAACGGGGAAAAAATTAATCCAAATCAAAGCCGAAAAGGAAGGCACAAGATAAAGACGAACGAAAGACTTAAAGCACTTGTGCGCAGTCCCAGCGGGCAGCACACATGCCCGGTGTATGCCACACAACACATGTTGCAGTGTGCAAAGTGTCCACGAATGCTAGGCAAGGCCGCGACACGGCGATTCAAAGCTGTTGCAATGTGAATTAATAAATAACTGAAAAGCAATTCAAAGGCATTCCGCGCACCAATTTTGCGCGAGTGTTGTTTCTGTTGTTATTATTACAGAGATATTTTGCAAAATTACCGTTACTACACTCTCTCATGCGAGTATTAGCCACAACGGTAGTGTGGTAGCCAACGTGATGCGCAATTAAATGAAGGCTTACGTAGCTATCAGTTGCGGCTGCGACGCTTGCGCCTGAACCAGTTGCTGCTACGAAGCAGCTGCAGCAATCACACTTGCGTCCAAAATATTTTACTAACTGCAATTAAGAGTTTGCACAAGTGCAAGTGTGTTTGTATGTACCCACATATACTCGAGCATGCGAGTATCTTTATATGCGTAGGCCAACATGAACTATCTGCAGCTGCCAGACAGTACTATCGGTGGCGGCACCGAAAATGTTGAGCGTCTAATTACTAACATTTAGAGTGAAAACAATTGAAATGAAAACAATGAAACTTTTGTTGGACATCTTATACGAAGAGTTGTATTCTTATTAAATGTAGATACATCACCCGCGGCTCCTATAGCCAAATGGGTGGGCAGTAGCAGTCGCCCCTCGGCTGGCAATAGGTCACCTTCGGGAGCATTGCTGCTATAGAAAAGTCACTCCTAAAAAACCATCTGTCATTCGGGGTAGGCATGAAACTGTAAAACCCTCTATTTGGGAAACTACATCAAGCCGCCCAACAAGGAGAAACTCGGTCAAACACTTAGCTAAGGATGCAAGTGCCGATCATACAGAAGTACATATATAAGTTTGAAGAATAAACTCGTAGCGTTTTTACCGAACAGTTTTATTTAAATAAAAAACAATAACACCGGCACACAAAAAAAAAAAGTGGGGAGTACTTTTGACTAGACCCATATATCCCTATGTATTTTGACGCACTGAATCCGAATCCGGGGTTTGTTTTGCCCGTACACCCCCAAAATTTTGATTAAATAGGCTAGTTCATGGATAGTTTTACTACTGAAGAAACCTTGGCATATGAATCTATTCTTTTGCTTGTACTTGCGACCAGGGCATATCCACGAGGTGACGGTGGGCAACAGAGCCCTGGGTTAACGGCTATCGTGCCGTCATGGCAAGTACAAGCAAGTGCTTTACGATGCAGGGGAGGGATACCCCAGTATCGGCGACTGGTCAGGGTGAGAAAGCGGGCCCGCAGTCGTCGTCATCCAGCGACCGCAGCTCTACATTAGTGGGTAACTTGGCTTCTCTAGAGTATAATGCTACAAGAAATCAGATACATACTTGTAACAAAGATCGAGATTCATTCTGTTACATCTGTGGCGAATTTGAACTTGTTTTACGGCTGCCACCAAAGCTTCAATTTCATATGCCAACCTTTCTTCAGTAGTAAAACCAGAAAGAATGATACACTCAGACAAAACAGAGGCTTCTGGATCCATATATGTCGACCCCAGATTGCTCTGTTGCCCACCGTCACCTCGTGGAGGTGCCCTGGTCGCAAGTACAAGCAAAAGAATAGATTCATATGCCAAGGTTTCTTCAGTAGTAAAACTATCCATGAACTAGCCTATTTAATCAAAATTTTGGGGGTGTACGGGCAAAACAAACCCCGGATTCGGATTCAGTGCGTCAAAATACACTGAAATCAGGTATAATACACTCATAAGAAAAGTTTTTAAAATTGACAAACGTCTATAAATGCGATTTTCAGCGATTTTTCATGGGGTTTCACGGTTTTTCGCTATTTACTTAAAATTTTGGGGGTGTACGGGCAAAACGGACACCGAATTCGGATTCAGCGCGTCAAAATACATAGGGATATATGGGTCTAGTCAAAAGTACTCCCCACTTTTTTTTTTTGTGTGCCGGTGTAATTATATGAATAAGTTAATCAATTATATATTCGCCGTTGCTGTTTACAACCTCTTCCCACCTCTCCACCAATTTGTTGATGCCGTTACGCCAAAAGTCGCCTGATCTGGGTCAAAGAAGTTGTTGAGCCAGTTTTTAAGGGCCTCTTTGTTATGGAAGGTAACGCCCTTCATATGGAAAAGATAGTAGTCAGAGAATACGACGGATGCTGATGGACCTCCCATTCGAACTTTTGGAGTGGTGCTTTGACGACTTGTGCAACATGGGGCCTGGCGTTGTTGTGAAGGGGTGTGATTTGTCCATGTCGATCAAATATTTTCAATCGAATAACCTCATTCACGCGGTGTAGCTGGGCAATGTAGAGCTCCGGGGCAATGTTGACCGTGACATTCTCTTCGAGCATTTCCCAGCCCTCCCAGTCCCACCAAACTCATATCATGATGATGCTTTGGATGAAGATCCGGCTTAACTATTGGCTTTTGGCGTATCTTCTGGAGCCACCCACTCCCCACACTTTTTTTTGCTTCATATTCATGTACTCGTATAGGCACCACTTCTCATCTCCCGTTACGATTCGGTACAAAAAGCTCTGCTTATGGCCGCGTGTTGCTCGATGGCGGACGAGATGCTGAGAAGCAATTTAAAGGCGACCATTTTTGTTTTTTTTTTTCGTTGAGCTTGTGAGGAATTAAGGCTCCCAATTTTTCAGTAAACGTAATTGAATAAAAGTAATTGAGAATCGTTTTGTAATCGCAATTCATTTTTCTCGTCAGTTCACTACTGGTTTCCACTTTATTTCTGCTTCAAAAGTGATTTGAGACGTTTTTCATTCAATTCAAAAGGACTTCCGCTGCGGGACGTGTCATTGACGTCAAAACCGCCATTTTTGAACTTTGCTGTAGACTCGCCTATGACATCTTCTCCATACACGTCGCAAATGTCCCAGGCTGCTTTGACAGCTTCGGCAGCTTTTTGACCTTGATGAAATGCAAAAAGGGCAGGTGTCGAAAATATTGATTTTTGCCTCCTGGGTATTCCATTTCAAAGCCTCCAAACTAATAAAAAATGAAATAACTCAAAAATACAATTACATAGTTTTGTAAAGCGGAAAGAATTCTATCGAATAATTACCTTTTGCCAAGGAGAAAATAAAAAAAACGCTATGAACCTATTTCCCAACCCAATATTTATATATTTTTTGTATATAATTGGCGCTTGCAGCCGTTTTGTGTGTTAGGCCGAGCTCCTCCTCCTATTTGTGGCATGCATATCGCTGTCGCTCCCAATATTTACATATAAATATTTGACTACATTTCCTTATATATATATATATATATATATATATATATGTATATATATCTGGTACACACCGACACCGGCACAGACTCACAGTCACTGTACACCAGTATTTTATACTTCTCCCAGCAGTTGGCATTTAATAATTGAATCTGAGTTTCATTTAATGCAATGTGGCGGCTGTGATTTATCACGCGCATCCGCTAAATGTCGCATGCATTTGGTTCATTCTCCCGCACTGCATTTCGCGCTCCCCGCCCCTTCGATGGCACTCACCATTATTGCTGCTACTACAAATGCCACCTGATGTTGCACGGTGGCCGTCTTTTGTGGAGAGTTTGCAGTCTGAGTCAACCTCATGGCTTTAGTGCTTATTTGTATGTTTGTACATAAGTATATGCTTTTCATAATTCCATTGCTTTCTCGGGCCTTGGTGCTTGATGTGACAGTTGATTTTCTGCACTGTCGCCTATTTGACTCCTTTTCTCTTCGGTGATTAATTGCTTTTGCGCGGTTTTGATTGCTCTTTAGCTTGTAACTAGAAATCATTTGCTATGAAAGCTTTTAAGACTTTTTGGGTGGCAAATTTGCAATGGCTTGTTAAATGCATTTCAGCTGGCAACCACTTAACTTCACACATAACTCTCTTCTATTGCGCCGTTTATGCAAACTGCTGTCCGTTGGTGGCACATCTCACTGCGCCAGCCGATAAAAACTAGACTCTTTAAAATCAGTCTTAGAAATCACCAGTGTTTTCTCTTGACGAAGCTTGCAAAAGGTAATATTCCGATATTGTTGTTTTTGTATAGAAAAAATAAGAATCCCACATAATCATCATCATTGGGCAGCTTTACTGATCGGAGTGAGTTTTACCTTCGTTCACAATTCGTTTCCATGCATCGCGATGCTCGGTAACAGTTCTGCAGTTTGTAACACCCGCTGTTCCAATCTCCATTAGAACTTGCTCAAAACATGTTAGTCTTGGACGTCCTCTTGCTTTAGGCGCTACGGGGTTGTATGACACGATTGATTTTTGGGGACGTGCAACCCTCATGCGCGTAGTATGAGTCAACCATCGCAGTCTTTGGGACTTGACGTATTCCACGCTGTCTTAGCCATTACATAGCTGCAGCAATTCTTCATTGTAGCGTATCCGGTAGATACCGTCTTGCATTCGTAGGGGACCAAACACCCTTCGCAGCACTCTCCGCTCACAACCGTATGCAATTACTGGCCGATAGAACTGGATTGGTATAGGTCTAGTTTGCAATCTCTCGTAAGAAGTTTAGATTTTAATAGTTTGATCTGCGCGAAATATGCTCTGTTTCCTACCGCAATCCCGCTTTGTATTGTGTCGTGTGAGCTATTGTCGTTTTGTATCGTGACACCCAGATACCTAAACGATTGTTCGCTCTCAAAGTAGTAAGTGCCAATTGCCATGTCTTTCGGGCTGTCTTCTCTCCACCTTGCGCGAAATCTTCAGATATTTGGTTTTTTCTGCATATATTTTGAGTCCTACGGTTTCAGCATCTTTCTCGATGTTGAGAAAAAGTTCGACCAGGTATTTTTTATATCGCGCGATTACCGCGATGTCATCGGCATATGCCCTGAGCGGTTAACAGGATTACCAAATTTTAACTCGTCACTAATTTCATTATGCAGTAGGAAGTTGAAAATAGATGTAGAGAGAAGGAGTCGCCTTGTTTGACTCCACAGGAAATGGCATGACGGAATGCGAGACGGACTGCTGGACTACTTCTCCGGTAGAGATTCTATCCCACATATTTTGCAGCGTTATCAACCAAAATGCAATACAAAATAATTTACCTTCTTGCTGTTCGGTTCTCTTATAAACAAAGCAGCCTGCGATCAATATTTATTACAGATTATTTCAACCGAGCCTTATTTTTATTAGCTGTTTGATCTTAAAATAAGTGCAGATAACGGCGAACATTCGAAGCGATTTCATGACACATTCATTTTTGTGGTCTTATCTTTCTTCTTCTTGATTGGCGTAGTAGCGATCTAAGGTTTGAATTGTTTCCGAGTTAAGCAAAGTGCGACAGTGGTTTCTTCCTCTTATCAATCGGCGTCAGTTATAGTGTCCAAGTGAAGTCAAGTCCCAATGTCTCTCCAACATCGCCGAAGTTTAGATAATTCAATATGATGGAAAGACATTGGGAAGAGACTTGGCTTCAGACAGAATGGAAGCATACGAAACCTTTTTTTTTTTTGGAATTTAGGTGACAAAAATTTCTTTTCACGCACAAAATTAAAGCAACAATGTGACATATTTCAGGAGGTGTTTTTATAAATTTGTACACAGTCTTTCAAGTTGAAATGTCTTTGCTAAAGTGTTTTTGTTTTTTGTTTTTGAGAGTCCTCACAATTCCATGACATCTCTTTTGCCAGATGCTAAGTAGCAAATCCAAATTTTTTTATCGATTTCGCTTGATACAAATCAAAACTAATTAAAAATAATTAAAACCCACCAAAAACATGGTGCACCATTGAAATCTATATTTCCAAAAATCTTGGATATTTTCTGTCGTTAGAGTCTATCAGCAGAGCCCGGAGTATATATTCTCATAGACTTAAAATTGAAAAATCTGTGCGTCTCCCAATGCCTGCAGTGTCTTCCAGGCGGAACTACTGGCAATTCGGAAAGCTTGTAGGCTACTAATCGCAGATCACTCTTTTAAGGGCAACATCGCTATTCGTTCGGATAGCCAAGCTGCAATCCAAGCACTAGATTCAGCTACAACAACCTCTATGGTGGTGGAACAAAGTAGGAATAGCCTTTCCACCTTGAGTAAAAATCATCTGGGTCCCGGGACATCGGAATACTGAAGGTAACGAAAAAGCAGGTGAACTGGCAAGTGGTGGATGTGCCATGAATAACACTCTGGCAGAATCGATATTCACACCATTAGGTGCAGTCAATACCTCCGAATCGCGGATTGTAGATGGAGAGACCAAACGAAATGCAAAATCAACAGAACGTTATGGTCCACCTACAACTTAAAATATACGCCAACACTGATAAACATGGAACAACGGGACTCCTGGACAATCACGGCAGTCATAACTGGCTTTTGGTCTGTCGAAGAACAAGCAGCCAAAATGGGCATCCCTCACAACTCATACTGTCACAGTTATAAACAACCGGTGGAAAAGGAAACAATCTTCCATTTCCTCTGCGAATGCCCTACCCTATGGAAGGACAGAACGTTAACCCTGGGTAAACCGCTGTTCGAGAGTCTCGAGCAACTGTCTGGCTTAGATGTCAACAACCTAATAAGGTTCTTAATCCGCACAGACTGGATATAGTCATGCCGTAAATAACTGGTAAACAAGTTGGTAAAGAGGATGTGGCAACAAAATGGTGCGCAAGCGGTAGTTGGATTCTGGAAGAATCACCATTCAAACCAACCAACCAACCAATGCCTACCACACTGAAAAGTTGAAATGCGTTTGTCCCGAAACTACATTTTTCTAGCCCGCCTGCCGCATAAATCTAACAGATCTCGACTCGAGATTCAACTGAAATTTTAACTTTTTCCTCAAACTAATATTTTATATTTTTTATACAAAAATTTGTTAGATTTTGTTTTTAACTTTGAACTAAAAAAAACGCAGTAATTACAAGATTCAATAACACTTCGATCGCTTTTCAGTTGCGTAATCGAAATATCTCTTGTTCACCATTGAAAAATTTCTGAAGCTGTTTGTACGGTCTCACGCCTTGCAAAAAAAGCTTCACCGAAGGAAAGCTGCATAAGTGGCATTTTCTTTCATATTATTTTGAAGGAAACATATATAAACCTTTTTCATAATTTCCATTCATTTCATTTTTCCGCTGAAAAAAAACCCCAAAATAATATGGTAACTTTTCCCTCTGCAACAGATGCCTGCCAAAAAGATGCCTGAATATGTTGCACATAAAACATTTTGTGATTTGCACTAAACTATTTTTTTAGGCTCAACATGGACGATAATGGTCCAGCTCACGGGTTATTCAACATAAAAAATGTTATACAAATTATGAAATATACCAGCCTTTATGATTCGTTTGAAAATCAGCACTACTTTGTTTGCGTTTTTTTTTTCTTTTTTTTTTTTTGTTATATGCAGTGTGAGACCTCTCAATTTACACACCTAAGTATAGAAAGTCCACATTTGCTCACTGGCGAAGTTATCGGCCTACCAACATAGGAACATTTCAAAATTTTTCGGGGAGTTGACGCCATTGTCAGCTATGATTGCTGCTTCCCTCATATCGGCCAATCACTTAGCGCCCAACCCACATAAATTGTTGAGTCTTCAAACACTTCCAATGAACCGCACAATGGATGAAATTTGAAAATAAATTAGCGGCAGAAGCAATTTATGTGCAGTAACGCAACAATGCGGGTGACGCATATGCGTACATACAAATGCACATACAAAAATGTGTGAATATTTGCGTGCACAAGCAATTAGTTGCAACGTGGTAACCTCAGCAGCAAAGGTGAACAAGTACTCGCATATGCGGGTGTTTCAGAAGCAACAATTACTGCTTTTCCTGCTGCTGTAGTGCAACTTTCATTCACCTGAGAATGTTAACTGAGTGCTCATTAGCTTGCCTACATCCTAGTGATGTCAATCCAAGCATCCCGTAATTTGGGGACGCTGGTATTTTTTAAGGAAGATAGAAAAATCTGCTCTTACAGCAAAGAACGAACATTTATTTTAACTTTTTATCAAATATTGAAATGTAATCTACGTAGATATCAGTACAATTAAATCACTTTTTAGCACATTTAGGACAGAGGCACACAAGAAAAGTATTCTTCTACTGTGCAGTGATGATAAAGTCAAAAGTTGACATCGGGAGTCGTATGAAGGCAGTGGCGGCCGTAAAGTTTATAGAAGCTGTTTATAAAGGTTCACTCAATTATTTTGCTTTGAGTGGCTTGGAAAAGCCACCAGATAAAAGGAGCATATTCTGAATGGGTCCTACCAAATACTGCATACAACGTTTTGAGAGTATGGGGAGCTGAAAAGTGTACTATTATGACGGGCAAAGACGTATGCATGCGGAATTAAGTATACTGGGTTGCCCATATTCGACGGACCCATGTGTTTTTTTTAAATCAATATTTTTTTAAAATCAATTTACATAAATCAAAGAAAAACACAATTTTTTTGATGTTGACGATAATAATCATTTTATTCCTTTCGAGGAATAATTGCCATCACAATTTTCTTCTTCTTCTTCTTTTCACAATTGACTTCTTTTGTTGAATGTAAATTTCAACACGCTCGCGTGGCGTGTACTGTTCCATGGTAAAAACCTGCTTGGACTGACGCTTCCAACGCGGTATGTCATTAAGCGATCTGACGTCTCTTTCAAAAGATACAGGGTTGCCCATATTCGATGGATCCATCTGGCAACCCTGTATCTTTTGAAAGAGACGTCAGATTGCTTAATGACATACATAGAGTTTTAAATTCCGAATGGTTACTCAAGGTGAGTTTAGAGTCGAAAAATACGCCTAAGTTGGTCTACAGTTTTCAGTTTCGACCACGAAATATGATAGGTATTTTATATGGCATTTACTTTTCTTGAAAAAACTGTGTGAAAGTATTTGTCCGTATTCAAATTTAAACGATTTTTCTCGCAGCAAGAATGCATTCTGCCTATGCCAGATTGCAATAGAACTAAATTTTTACCATTCCTTATGGCGGACTAAATTTTAAGATCAGATAAATCTGAAAGAGAAAATATGAACTTATACGAATATCATTAATAAAGATTATAAAAAAATGAGCTTGGAATACCGCATTGGGGAACACCAACCGATATCCACAAAGCACGGGAAATTGTATTTTTGTGTTCGTCCTACCAGGTAATTGCTGCCAATATTTTTTAGATCACTTCGCTCGGGAACATAGGGTAAGACTCTTCTATCGTACATGGTTCTGCGCTATTATCTTTGCGCCTTCCCATATGATGTCTACCGGCCGCGGCATCTGCTCCCTTGTTATTTCCAGTCCAGTGTCATTCTCGTGATGCTATCTGGTGGTTTTCTAAGCATGTGACCTATCCATCGCCACTTTCAGCATTTAATTTGCCATAAGATGGGTTCCTCATTCGTCTTTGTTGATGGTGTTCGGCCAGAATATTCTACCGATGATGCGTAGGCATTTGTTGACAAAAGATTGTGGCCTCTGCGTGATGGTGTTAGAGACCAGCCATGCTTCACTTTCGTGCAACAATACTGACTTCATACATGAGCTGAATATTCGCAGTTTAGAGTGTCTGGAGATTTGCAAACTCGCCCATACTGCATGCATTCTCCCGAACACCACCCTTGCTTTGTTTAGTCTGCCGTTGTCAGCTCTATCTGCTCCATAATCAGCCGTGATAGTGCAGCCGAGGTAGCAGAAGCTTTAGGTCAGGCACCCGCCTGTCTTGCTTATTGTTGTTGACTTTCATAGCCTTCGTCTTGGCGATGTTGACCTCCAGTCCGACAATGCGTACCAGCGTGACTATACTGTCAGCCTTCGCTTGCATATCGGCGAGTTTGTGAGAGAGGTAGCAGATGTCATCGGCTGAGTGCAGGTCCTCAAGATGTCTTCTGAAACTACATACCATGTCTCCTTTGTGCAGGACAAATTTGCTTATGACGTCGTCCAGGACGATGGTGAACAGAAGAGGCCGACAGGGGACCTTACGCTTGCGTTCATGGTGAATGGATCGTTGATATTGACACTGTGACACACTTCCAGTTCAAAGTTCTCATAAAGGGCTCAGATGAGGCTGATTATCTTAGCGGGAATTCCCAATATAGGAAGTGAGGTTTCCAAAATGCTTATAAAAGCAAATGGAATAAAAGATAAAACCTATGAAGTGAGGCTCCCAAGACCTTTCACTAACAAAAGCAGTTGCATTTGAGCATAAATTTAACTCTTATACTTTTTTTGTTTTGTTACTCATAAAACAGTTTCCGCTTTAAATAGGAAGTATACATCCCCTAGATCAGAAAGTACCGGGAATGTTTAAATAAAACAAAACAGAGTTAAATTTCAGGCAAATTTCTTTTATGTACTCCAAAATATGACCCGTCTGAAGCAACTCACATGTGCCAACGTTTAACCCAGTCCTCCATGCACCCCTGGTAGGCCGGCGAAGAGATAGCCTTCAGTTCCTTCGTCGAATTCTCTTTGATCGTCTCTATCGACTGAATTAACTTCAACTTGGGAAACAACAAGAAGTCGCACGATGGTATTTACTTGGTGTTTGGTCAAATAATCCTGCACAATTTGGGCTCGGTGCAATGGCGCGTTATCATCATACAAAATCCAAGAATTGTTTGCCCACATTTCCGGCCGTTTGCGACGTGCAGAATCTCTCAAACGCTTCTTTATTGACTGCCTGGCCCGATGGAAGGTACTCATAGTGCACTACGTCTTCGCAATCAAAGAAAACAGTCAATTAAACATTCCCGGTACTTTTTGATAATAGGGTAAAACACTTTACTTTATGGTAGAAGAGCTTTTCAAGCAAACTTTGTGTAATTTTTGTCGAATTAAATTGTTGCAAAATAATAAATAGCAAAATCCACGCACAAATGCTGGAACTAATCCCGGGATCTCGGAGTTGTAAAAAGGGACCCCGAAAATCTCGACATCACAAAAATCGAAAAAATGTATATCCCTGCCACAAACATGTGTGCGTATATATAAACGTTAAATTACTGGTGGAGATGCACGTATGTTCATGTGTATGTATGTTTGTGCGTGAATCAAGCTAACATTCGCGTGTATGCGCAGGCGCAACCATGCTGTAGCACGATATAAATTGCAAGCGATAATAAACTAATGTTGCATGCAACGCATCTGCGCGCATATTTTTATATGACCCTTGTATGTATGTATGTATGTGCGATGTGAGTGACGGTACTGCAAATAATTGTGGCTACTATGTGTACATATGTATATATATACATATATATACATATATGTATGTGTGTATGCATATATACACCCACTTGCTCATACTTAGCTTCATTAGGAGTTTGGCCCAGCTTCCCTCCAATTTGTGGTGTAGCGTCGTGAAGTTGGCATTCAAATGGAGGTACTCGGCCAGTTTTATGCCACCACCAAATAGTGGACCGTATTTATTGGAAATCTTCTCCAAGCACTCAGAGTTTGAAAGAGTTAGGGTTAGTCAGAGGTCCGAAAAAATTATTTATTTTATTTCTAGTATAATAATACCTACATTATAATTTACAATAAACTGTAAGTCCTACAGAGACTATTAAAAGTCTGTTCGTAGGCTAGTAACATGTATAATGACAATCTTACAAACTAAATATAACATTTAACAAAATAATGATTTTCAACATTTTTTTTGTTTTGCTAGTCAGTTGCTTTATTTTACAAAAACAAAAACATAGCATTAATACATCATGTTTCGACTTGACTTTACCAAAATTTAAAAAAAATATAGATTTATAATTGTAAAAGTTATCGTTGTTTGTGTGGAGCTCGTTTCTCCAGAAGTCCCTTGCGGTGATCATCACAAGTGCTTGGAGATTCATCTAAAATCAATCGTACGAGAGACATTAGTTTTATTAATAGGTGATCTTGTGTCTGAACAATATGACGGCTTTAAGAAATATTTTTCAAATTTTCGAGAAAAATACCCGATAATTAATTCTTTAAAAAAATCTAAATTTTTGGGGAAAACATTTTTTTCGATCAAGCACGAGTTTTTTATGTTTTTCAAAGACAGTACAAATTTTATTAAAATCTACCGTTTTTAAATCAAAGTGATCACCAGTTCAAAAACATAGTTTTGAGAAAAATGCATTTAAAGTTTTGCTATCTGTTCCGGAGCGCCAGCGCGCCCTTTGTTAATTGCTGAATAACTCCAAAAGCATTTGTCGGATTCACTTCAAATTTTCACATAATATTTTTAAGATATTATACTTTAAGAAAATGCAAAAAAAGAATCCAATGTTTCAAAAAGTATGACTACCCCTAACCCCTTAACAGTGCCTGCCGAGGGGTGGCCACTAATCAACAAAACTCATTTGATGTCCAATGTTCTGAGTTGGTAACGAACACGAGATCGACCGCGTAATTGTCACGCTTATACCCACTCGCAAACAACGGCCGCCTAGCGCATACAACTAAAATATAAATGCATTAGGCTGACCTCAAGTTTTCAATGCCACTTGTCGGTCAAAAGGTGCACACAAAATTCCTAACACGTCGCGCTGTAAGGTCACATTTTTTCGTGCGTTGCGTGTCATAGCTTTAGGCATTAGATGGATAGGCTTGAGCAAATACTTTGCATTAGCGGTTTCTTAGAAATGTCTTCATTCGTGTTAAAACGCCTTCGCAGTCGTTATGTCCGTGCATGTACATAAATATGTAATTAGACAAATGCACACTTATGCATCTACGTGCATACATACATACGAGTATATTCATATGTACGTACATATATTTAGATGTATGTACATGTGGTTGCCTGCTGTGGTTTCTGAACTACAGCTAGAAGCAATTTTGTGTTGCGGTGGCAATCACTTGGTCACTAATGAAGCTTTGCCATTCTGTCATTATTTCGTTATGTTTGCGCATCAACAATTCAAGAACTTGTCTAACCCGTATTAAGATGTGAGTGTAACGATAATTACTTTAGCAGACGCTTTTAAGTTATGCTTGACGTTGCTGTGATGTTTTAGTAGAACGACGGGTGTGTGCGTGTGTGTGTGTAATAGTCGCTCTGCTGCTTGTTGCTTACTTATCAATTATTGCATCTCTGTGCAATTAAGAAAATAATAACGGCGCCTAAAAACTCGCACAATTACGCAAGCCCACTAAGCAGTTAAGTAAGCAAATAAAGACGAAGGGGCCAGCGCATAAAGGCGAAGCACTCAGAAGGCAATAGACGAGTAGAAGACCTCATAGCAATTGAATCTGTAATGATTTCTGTGGTTCAGACAATCCTATGCATGATTGCATTAAAACAATGCCGCAAAGGCGAAAAGAATCTGTATATTATTACATCTGGCATACCTTTGGAATTTTTTGTTGTGACTTATTAAAAACAGTCCGATAAAGAATTACGCACAAAACTTAATTGGGCTTTATAAAGCTTTTTCTTGAAAGCTATTCATTGCAGATGTATATACATTTTTTTTTTTTTTTTTGAAGGGAAACTTCTTATGCGTCGATGGACGAGCGAGAGTGGAGGGTAAAATTTCAAGGCCATGCAACGTTTTGGGCATTTTCGTTCCGCGACAGAGAAAAATGATATAACGTAAAGGAAAAGGAGAGAGAGAGCTATACCTTATATATATCTTAGATACACTTTAGGCTATTTTTTCTGAGTTTTTCCTTGTGGTTGCTAATTTCTAGTGAGAAATAACACTGCCTACTTTTTGGCGCTTGTTTGTTGGTGCAAACTTGTAGGAAATATATTTTTCTACTTTTTGGTATTATATTTCCTTGGTGCCTACTGTTTGGGGCGTTTTTTGGACCCAATTTTTTGGCGTTTTTTTGTGCCTACTTTTTGTCGCTTATTTCTGTTTTCTGGCTAGTGCTTATGCGTACTATAAAGTGCTATCCATTCCGGCGTCGGATTAATTGGTATTGCCTTGCGGTAATTTGTGCCGCTGCTGCGGTCCTGGAATCGCTGCATTTGTGCGGGTGATAAACGCTCGGAGTAGTGCGTGTTGTTGTCACGGTTTGCGTCCGGCATTTACCTACATCGGTCGACCCTTCTCCGTTTTTTGTAAATTTTGTCTATTTGCATTCTCTGTAAATGTTCTGAATTTATTTAGATGTATATTCTTTCTCTTTTTCTCTCATTCTCTCTTGGGTCGCTCCTTCTTTCTTTGTCTGGCTTAAAAGTTTCACTTCTATTATGTGTACTACGCTATACGGATTTTTTTTAAACGTTTTTGATCCATCGCACACACAAAATTCGAGCATACATTATGTCAAAAAAGTACAAAAAATTGTTCAATAAAACGGAAAATAATTATTTTCTAATTAAAATCTATTGTATTTTGTCGCCTTCAAAATAGGCGAAGCAATACACATATGCCAACGATTAGTCCAGTCATCAAAGCATCTTTTAAACGCGGTCTTCTTCAGCTCCTTCAGCCAATTCTCCTGAATGGCCTTTATCGCCTCAAAGCGGCGTTCGCAGAGTGGTAATTTAGGTTTTGGGAAAAGGAAAATGTCAGAGGGGGCTAAATCCAGTGAATACGGTGGTTGTTGGATGATATTTGTCGAGTTTTTGGTCAAACAAGTGTTCACAATAAGAGCCTTGTGAGACAGTGTGTTATCATGGTGCAAGATCCATGAATTTTCTTTCCATAAATTCCGCCGTTTCCAGCACCATTTCTCTGACTTTGTCGACTTGTTCATCCGTTGAAGACATTGATGGGCGACCAAATCGAGGCAAATCTTCCACAACTTCTCGGCCCTATGCAAACGATCTTATACCACTCGTAGACCCGTATTTTTGATAAAGCAAACTCGTCATGGGCTTTCTGCAAGTGGCGCTCACAACGCTCGAACGGTGAAGAACAAATTTGAATACTGGGTCATCTCATGACAAGGGTTCATCAATTAACCGCCTCGATCACGCGACTTGGCCACAGTCGATGAGTTTCTATGTGGTTACATCGAGTGCTTGAAAAAATTTTTGAAATTGAAAAGAGAAAAGTATCAGAGAAAGTAATAGGAAAGAATAGAGACAGAGACAGAGAGAAAGACAAAGACAGAGACAGAGAGAAAGACAAAGATAGAGACAGAGAGAAAGACAAAGACAGAGACACAGACAGAGGTAGTTAGTCCTGTGAGAATTTTTCAGATTCTTTGGTAATTCTGCAAACATCCTCCAGTTTTAGAGAACGAATATTACCCGTTGCCATGACATCGGAACCCAAAACTCGCAGTCTTGCTCTAGCAAACGCAGAACACTCACAGAGAAAGTGCTCAGTGCTATCCGCCTCCTCCAAGCAAGACAGGCACATTGGGTTCTCAATGATTTCAATAGTGATCATATGCTGACCTCGTGGGTTGTGTCCTGTAATAATATCGACCATCAACCGAACGTCTTTCCTTCCAAGTTTTAGTAGAAAGTTTGACAGTTTTTTGTTCGTACTTCTCACAAAACACTTGCAGTTCTGCAGCGTTCTAAACCGGACCATCGATCTTTATGTAGATTGCCTACATAATCGCTGATCCAATTCATGATTACTGCGGAACTGATTCCGATTATTGGCTCTGGCAATTGTGGGGGAACCGCTGATCCACGGTTGGCCAATTCATCGACAATTTCGTTTCCTTGAACACCGGAATGTCCTGGAACCCCCATATAAGTACAAGCTTATTCCGTCTGGCAAGAGAATTATGCTTCTACTCACATTCTTGAACAATCTTTGAGGTTTGTTTCGCGTTCTCCAAGGCATTGAGTGCAGCCTGACTGTCACTGAAAACTCCAATCTGTTTCCCGCTCCATCTCCTCTCGATTATCAATTCGGCTACTTTTATGATGGCAAAAATTTCCGTTTGGAAAACAGTTGCCGTCTACCCCTTAGCATAGTGATACTATCGTTACTATCGTTTAAGTACCATCCGGCTCCAGCCCCTTTTCATTCTCGGAGCCCTCGGTAAAGCAAATATCTGTCAAAACTCCCTGAATGAATTCTGGGTTGCTTCATTGCTCACACAATCGAGCGCTTAGTCTACACTATCCCCAATGGACGAGCTTGTGGTTAGCACTTGAATGATTATTGCCGGAAAGAAGCCGCATATATCTATGTGTTCGGCCAAGCCTTCAAAGTTAGACCGACCACGAATTAGGCTGCCAGCGATGCCAATTCGTCCATTCGAATGATGTGCTATTCTGTGGCTTAAATGCAGCTTCAAAATAAGCCACAATTAATATGATATCTCATAATTATTAATTGAATTTATTTCCCTATCGTTCTCATCTGGTTACCCTATATTACTGCAAAATTTAGAAATAAATCCTACAATGCCTAAATAAATAACTACCTTCCCTGCGCTCCTTTTAGAAGAATGCAAAAAATGGTTTTAGCTTTTGGTGTACCGCAAACGAATTAGGTGAAATTCTTAAAGAAAAATATGCCATGAACTCCATATTATAAGTCTGACTGACAACATATCAGCCTGGAGCATAAGTAAATAATCCAATTAAAAAACAAAGAGAAACATAGTTCAACTCATTGACAGTAAATTTAATCGGAATTATTCATCATCAAGTGAAATGTAAAAAAATCACTTTTTTTAATTAAAAAGTATCAGCTTTCCCATTAACTTTGATGCCACCGCAAATGTGAGAAAGTAGCAAGTGCAATAGCACACACAAACACACCCAAAATGTCTTGCAACAAGGCTTATTGTGCGTAATTTAATTACCATCACTGAATTTTGCTGAATTTTTCGCGACATTCGCAGATGAAATAAATACCCAAGTGAAAAGTGAATAAAATTTATTTAACTGCCAAAAGCCAACATACCAAACTTAAACACACATAAATACATATTAATATTTATGTATAGTAGGTATAAGCTTGCGTTTCGTGCCGCCAAAATTAACGAGTGCAATTCATCTTTGCCGCAATTAAAATGCAACCGGCAACAAAGGCGTTGCCTACCAAGCGCACACTTCCATATGTGCTTCAAATACACACACAGCCACATACGAATGTATGCATTTAGAGTTGCAACATTGTTAATACAACAGTACCACCGTTATTGATGTTGGTATTTAAAAGCGTTCATCCGGCGCGGAAATATGCCACTGACATGCAGCACTTGCCGGCCCAGAGGCTGTCAATCAATTGAGGATGGAAATGGGGTGAAGTTTGTCGCCTGTCGCCCATCGCCGCCATTCGTCTGTCGTCTGTCACCTGCTTACAGCTTGCCAACGCTGCCGGGTGCCACTTTATTATTTACACTTTATTTCATATTCATTACTTTGGTGGCAAAGTGGCGGCGAACTTTGTTGCATGATAAAATTGATTTTTAATTATGCCAAAAAGTGAAAGTAAAGGTAAGGTAATTGCATTCATAAAAAGTAAAATGTCAACGACTACCGAAATTTCCAAAAACAAAAACAAAACAAATTGCAATTCCGCATGAGGTGGGAAAAAATGAAAAATGGCTTAAATTTTTGAAATCGTCAACTCATACAGCAACCAAATTAATCACTCATGCGGTGACCGCGCGCAGACACGCAATGCCGCCTTGTGATGAGGCAAGTCGAAAGTGTCGTAAAGGCTAAATGTGGCAACGCTATTTATTACTAAAAGGCAAAAAAAAAAAACACAAATTTGCAAAATTTAAAAAAAAAATTGAGTTAAAAAAATGTTTGACACTGACCATGAACTGGCAATCTCCATTGAGGCGTTGCTGCGCTGCCAACAAAATGGGTGCGATAAACTTCAGTTGTACCTGTTTGTTTGAAGTTTTGTGTGAACTCTCCGTTTTCGAATGTCAAAATATCAATCAAAAATGCCCGAATCAAATTCGCCATAAAAATTTATTTTATTTTTCATGTTTTTATTTCGTCTCACCACCTTTAATTTGTGCACTTGTAATTTGCCTAACCACGAACTCGCCAACTGCAACGATAAAGAAACCAAGCCCGTTGGCTAGCGCAGTCCACCTCCTCGAAGTGTTGACGTTGCCCCATGCATTCAAACAAGCAGTGACAGCGACGCGATTGCTGCTGAGTGTTGTTGCTGATATCGATCATTGTTGCTGATACATAAATAAACGGCTGGATGCGGTTGCAGTCGCAGAGCAACAAATCGCATTAGCTACACCTTACCTAAATATATTTAAAGTAAACATGCTTAGCCACAAGCGCTGTGACTGTGAAGGGACATTTTCCAAAGGGGAGCTTTCATCAAACAAAACCATTCCAAATCTTCGTACATTTTTGATAAACGCATTATAAATCTTCACTTTTTATGGAACGGCTCTAGTCACCGTGACTCCTAGGCACTGTTTGCCACACCAAATTATAAAGAAATAAATGACATTTCTGAAATAAAAAAAAAACCAGTCTAACGGTTAGACGCGATAGAAGTGAAACCTTCCGTAAAACAAACTGAGAGAGAATGTGACGAAAGCAGCATTAGGAGCGGGATAATTATAGGTTCATTATAATATTGCTATAAAGTTCATATTTTATTTTCTTCATTTTATTATTATTCATCCTCAATGTTTTCATTTTCAACAAATGATACGAGTGGCTTATGATAGCTAAAATATGATACAAATGCTTTGGTTTCGATGTTGTCAACATATCTTTGAAATACCGCGTCAATGGTTGTTTTTGATCGTGTTGTCGATTCAGTGCGATTGTTACACATTTTTAAATTGAATGTCGTATTGAGAAAGTCAATTAAAGGAACCGCTGTGTCCAATGCAAAATTTACGTTAAAATCGCCACTTAAAATCATTGGAACTTTATCGTAATCTTTTCTAAGTATCCGCGATACTTCTGGTGTATACTTTATTAAATTTTCGTGAATGAATTCCGTGATGCTATTTATTGATTGATTCGGTGAAATATAAATTGCCATAATTAAAACTGTTTTTCCATTGCTCAATCTGGTTTCGCATGCACATATTTCTCCCACTTTAGAGAGCTGAACAGACAGTGATTCTAGTTGCTGTGCATTCAGATCTATCTGTGGAGTTACAATAAGAGCACCGTCATTTTGATTGTGGTATATTGCAACACCGCCTGCAATT
The DNA here is from genome assembly GCA_037575425.1 of Anastrepha fraterculus. NCBI lineage: Eukaryota > Metazoa > Arthropoda > Insecta > Diptera > Tephritidae > Anastrepha > Anastrepha fraterculus. The sequence continues at coordinate 78,456 of JAYXIM010054543.1, forward strand.
GCGGTAAATATTTAAAAATGAAAATATTTACGGACGCAATACAGCACACGCGGTTGCTATTATGAACGTCGTAACGCGTATATTACACAGACGTACTAACATACACACAAACATTCGTAGGACGCTTGGTCTAAGCAAGTATTAGGTAGTGTAGGATAGGTATACATAATGCCTTCTCGCTCACCGTGGCTCCGTAATACGCAGGCGCGCACACATTCAGAAGATATCGTGAGTCCACCGATTGCTCGGATGACGAACGTCGATATCGAAAACTAATAAACTAAAACAACACACAACTGAAGGAAGAGTTCAACAATAACCACAAATTACTCATGAGAGAGCTGACAAAGGACTTGAACATTGCTTAGGAATCCGGAAATAACGGATAAATCGAAGACAGCTCTGATGATTATACCGAAAATAGAGTTCCAGAAATGTTTCAAGAGCTGAATCAAACACTGGCATAAGTGCATTGCAGTTGATGGGGAGTACTGGCGATAAAATCACTTTTGAGCAATGAACCTGCATTTTGAATTTTCTGAATATATTTCGAGAACTTTTGATTTTAACGAGATGGCGGAATATTTTCGCATCCATTTGATATGGGTGCCTGGACATAGTGACATACCAAAGAATTCTAGGGCAGACAAATTAGCGAGGGAACTACCGCACGCCTCCCTCTTGGTATGGAGATTGTAGGTATACCTCTTTCAACCTACAAACTGCGTGGTGCAAGTAGCAGGTAACACAAAGTAGGTTCATAGTGTGACAAGTAATGCCACAAAAAGAATTCGGACGTCAGGCGCTCAAAGGCGATATTTAATTATTTGTGGATTTTATCACAGACTACTATCTCATAGGTCGACATACTCAAAGATTGGACGTATCTCATTTCGACTATTGCAGAAGCTGCAAGAATGAAGAAGAGAAAAAGCCTGTCAGATATCTGTTGTGTTACGGTCCCGCGTGACTAGGTTTAGATACTTGGGCTCATCGTTTTTAAATGATAGCAATGACATTAGTGATATAAGTGTCAGCAAGATCAGCCGTTTTGTAGGAGGAGTAACAGATTTACTGTTACTGTGGTATCACAAGGATCGGTCTAAGTGATTTGGTTTAGAGAGCGACTGCCACTTCTACCTACCTAGGTACCTTGATCAAGGTATTTTGAAGAACTATGCCGATTTTGTCACTATCCCCTTGGTAACAATTAAGCGCAGCTCTTTATTAATATAAAATTCTAAATCGCAGCGGAACTCAGAACTTGTTCACTGTAAACTTTCTAAATTGATTTATTCATTAATCTCCTTACTCACTTCATCAGAATATTCTCAGTGAGTTGAACTTCAACATTCTCATGACTCTCGATAAGCTCATGTAATTTTAATAATAATTATTGTTATTATGTTTTTTTTATTTTTTCAAAAATATATTTCGTAGTTTTTTCATATTTTATTATATTTGGGCATCATGACTTTGTAAAAAATGGTTTTCCTTTTTAAGAAAATAAGAAATTGTGAAATGAATTATAAACATATTTCATAAAGCTTCTCGATAATTCGGGATCAACTGCTCACACCAGCTGCTAACTCCTGTTGGCAACACTTACGCCATAAGCCCCGCAGCAGCGCACTTAGTGCAACCTGTTGGCCAACATTTATCGCCAGCGACAAATGCGTTCAAATCAGTGTTCATTCATACGAATTGATACTCTCACACATACCTACAGATTTGTATTTGCATTTGGTATCGCCGCAAATAAATGTTTAAGCATTTTTAATGTTTCATGCCAGGAGCAATGGTAAGCAATGAGCAGCGCCTAATGCTGGTTTTGTTTTTTGCTAATGAAAGTATAAATACCTCGTAAGTCTATGGGCGTCGGATGCACAATTTGGTCGTTATCGGTGATGTCTGTGGTGGTTAAAGCAAAAAGCCAACGACAATTACAGATTTGAGCACGAGTATTTGACTATCGCCCGATACGAATTTGATATCGCAATGTTCATCTTGCAGCTACACATTTGGAGACACACTCGTATCTACTCGCGGATGTTGGCATGGATTTGAGCGTATTAGTTTCGAAAACTTGAACTTGTGCAGTTATCAAACCATTTTATCTATTCACTTTTAATACAATGTTTTTATGTGTACTATCATTTAACTTACGGCTTAGTGTTGGTCATTAATAATTTTTTGGGACTTTGAGTCACCATGAATTTCTTAATATTAATTAGAAAATTTACATATTTATTACATTAAGCAGGAAAATTGCTTTCAGCAAGTGTTTGAAAGGAGAAAATAGTAGTAATAAAAAATAAAATTTATTATTTAATATTTCTGTCGACTCATCTAAGCGGCACTATACAGCATCTAAAATGGTGAAATTTACGAACAAGCAAAATTTTGAAGCTATTAAAAATTACTAATGAAATTCTGAGTCGATTGCCGCAACTTAAAGGCGTTTGAATAAGTCCCATTAGTCCCATTGCTAGTTGTGCGTGCCACTATAAATTCGAGTCAACATATACACTATTGAGTGTGCTTCTGGTAGTGAACACAAATATCACCATATCAGTCGATTCCACCTTTCAAAGATTGAGAATCTCTCAGTCTCTATTGTAATGCATTTTTTGTAAAGATTTTGGAAAAGGAAGACAAGGAAAAGATAGTTAGTATGCTTCCATCTAGCGCCTTCAATAGATTTCTGAATTTAAAACTGTTAAGGGATTGCATTTGGCGATATATGAAGAACTCAGAAAGTCAGCCATTCAATATCCAAACTCGTAGCTGTGTTGACCGATCACTGGACGATCGGCACATACGCGGAAAAGCTAGGATTAACATTTAGCCCCCTTTGTAGAAGCTGTGGGGAGCTTTGAGAGAAAGAGACTGTAGGACATTTTCTCTATAAATGTCCGGGTTTGACAGCTAGACGACTAAGGTCACTGGGCGCTCTTTTGTTCGACAGCCTGGGGCAGTGCGCCAAGCTAAATCTAAACAATCTCCTCCATTAGTTGGAGATCTCATAATGGTATCAAAACGGCGCTTTAGTGCGGCACGGAGTGCCAGACCGACACTTCAACCATTTGACCTACCTAAGGGATTGCATACGTCCAGCAGCGCCAAAATTGCGCTGAGAGGAAAACTGTTTTTAGAAGAGATAACAATAGAAATAAATATAAAAAATGTTATGCATTGTTTACTAGTACTTCAACTTTATAAAAAAATGTATTTTAATTTTTCTTTACAAAAATTAGTAGGTATATAAGAAATCACGTGACCCAAAGAACAGTGAACAAAAAGTTGCTCCACGGTCTACATGATTTTTCCTTGAACTGTTGATGGATCTGTACAAAGTAAAAAAATTCTTGTAAAATAAAGTTGTAATTATGCTCTGTCGTGCCGGATTTTTGAATTTCGAAAAATTTTGCAATTTACGGCATTTTAAAAAAAAAGTATGCGTTTTACGTCATAAATGTCACACTTTAATTATTTTTATAAATTTTTTTAATAAAAATATCAAAAATCAATTCTATAGAGAAAATACTTTCGAATATTTAAAAAATAACCGCATCAAAAAATATTAAAAACTGTACGAGCTATCATGCAGACCGTGCCGGAAAAAGTAGTTTCGAGAAAAACGAGTTTAAAGTTTGAGGTACAGGAGCGCGCGGTTCGCTCTCTACCTAGTTAACGGGCTGTAGAAGCTATAATACTGGGAATTTCCGCATGCAATTTTCACAGTATATTCTCAAGATACTATACTTTGGAAATATTGTAAAAATCGATTTTTTGAAAATTCTGGACGTACCAACATTACTACCTTCATGCTCCTGATAAACTCATTGAGAAAATCAGAAAAACAACGCGAGTACCAGTTTAAGCTATGAGTTCGCATGAGCTCTTCACCAGGTAATACACGGACTAATTCCGTACTGATTGTTAAGAAGTTTTTGGCAAAATAGAGCATCACAGTCTTAGATTATGCACCTTATCCACAGCTGGCTCCAAAACTCTCCAGCGGGTAGGAGCATGCGAAGCTTTTCGCCATAATGGAAAAAGTGGAAATCGTATCCAAAAGAGGGTTGGAAAAACTAAAAATTAAAATTCTTTCTAACAGTCCATAAGTCCTCAAAGCCTTAAATAGCTTTACGTTCAATTCAAAACCTTTTGTAAATTGTAACAATCCACTCAACAAACTGGCGACACTTAATCAGATTTCCCTGATTTGGGTACAAAGACATGAGAGGTACAAAGGAAACGAGAATGCAAACTCGGCGAAAAAGGGGCGGAAGAGTTATTTATTGGACCAACCCCATTTTTCGACTTTAACAAAAAGGTATACAACCTAAAAGAGGAACCAAATTAAAACCAAGCAGGAACGACACTCCAAAAAGCTCCTGAACTTTAATATTAACAGAGCAAAATCTACTTTAATCCTAGATAAAAACGGCCTCAGATTACCCTATGGAACACTCACAGGCCACTTTGCATGCAATAAATATTTCACTGCAGTAGGACTATTTGGTAAATAACTGCTTATATTATCATTATCATTCATCACGAAAGTGCTTAGCAAAGTGTTAATTTTAGCTCTAGCCTCGTGAAAAAACTAAGTGCTTTCCCCTTGTAATGTTATTGTTGTTGAAGTGGTTGAGTATTTCAATTGAAATAATATAAGCGACTAACGCCGTTTTACTACCACTGCTCTCGTGTAATGTTTGTGTGTGTGTGTTTTTTTTTTGTTGTGGTTTTGAGTCACATCAATTTCGTGAGATCCATGTAGAGCAGCAAACTTTTTATCTCTCTCAGCTTTCTCCACCTGCTTCGGCAGATGGGATTAAGGAAGGTTAAGTCCCCCACCGTTCAGTGACCTGTGTGGGTTGCAGTGAAACGTGAGATGCTTAGTCGAGCTCATCCAAATTGGTGGCTCGTCCTATGGATGCTGTACGGCGTCTGGATGTTTTTTTTTGTTGTGACGCATGTAGTTAATTGTAGTTCTTTCGGCTAAAGCAAAGTAGTGTGAAGCGATGGATGTGTTTATTGTGTTGAATGGAGTTGAGACACTTCTGTTAAGCCTAGTGTCAAACCTTTTCTTGCTAAATCCCCTGCTATTATATCAGAGTAATTTGAAGCCAATGACCAAGTAAATATAGTTCCTCTCTACGCTGTGAAACTAGTTTGGATGAAATGAAGTTGCAATCTTATGCATTGATAGCTGCTTGACTCCCTAAAAAGATGTAGCTATCTGTGGCATTAATTTCTTTAAAGTGTTTGCATGCTTCTCTGATTGGTTAATAGAAAAAATAATAATTAATATGCCTGGAACTCGCTGGCATGGTCAGTAAATCGAATTGCTTTGGTTAATTTGAGCGGTTCCAAATAGAGGGCAGCTCCCAGACCACAGCTCATCTTTGAACCGTCAGTGAAGATGATGGCTAAACTATCAATTCCCTCTCTTTTGTTCCATTCGCGGTGAAAAACGTACCGTGAATTCTTTCAAGTTCCCCTTCTTATACTACTTACATGTATATTAGGGCGGGTCGATTTAAAAATCGCCCATTGCTCTGTGAAAATCGTATTCTAGAGATCAAAATAAGAAACTTTGCCGAAGGAACCATACCTCTAAAACGAATTCTGATATCCTCCAATTTAAAATATCACCAGTTTTGGTCTTTACATGTAAAAATCAGCTAAATGGCTATGTTTTTTCTTTATTTTTATTTATTTATAATAATATTTTTTATTTATTTATAATAATATCTATTTTCTCTCTTAAGAAATTTATTTAGTCAGAACATATGTAAATGAAAAAATTAATTTAAGTGAGTTATAGAAAAGAAACTAAAAAGTTCGACCCAAATTGAGGGACATCAGAATTCGTTTTAGAGGTATGGTTCCTTCGGCAAAGTTTCTTATTTTGATCCCTAGAATATGATTTTCACAGAGCAATGGGCGATTTTTTTGCCTCCCCACAAATCGAGCCGGCCTAATGTATATATACATATCTCTTTTCCTCTTGTAGCAATTTCATATAAGTGGAAAATATATCACATTGCTCTAAAAAGGCAAGGGCTATATTTTTGTTTATGCTAAACATGCAATTACAGCTGACTAAAACTGCTCATTGTGGTTAACAGAAGCACCTCAGTGTCTAAAGTGCTCAGCAATGTCTTTGTAGGGATTTCTCTTATTCTCTATTAGCACACACACAGTCGTCCTTTAAAGGTATTTTTAGGGGAAATTTCTTCTATACAATACCATAAAACATTCTCAATAAATTGTTAGGGAAAGCAGTTGAAGTGACAGTTCTTGGTCGCTTATAAATGTGGATCGTTCCGGTAACGTAGAACCGAATGTCAGGGGATGGTACTGGCTGTAGTAGATTTTTAGTACTATAAAAAAGTTGTCTTGCCTGTCCAAAGCATGGTACTTTCTTGGCGTTACACTTTTCTTCCTTTCTACCCTGCTTTTCAATTCTAAAATAGCTTTTGCAGCAAAAAAAGGAATAACTCATGCACTTCACATCATATTATTAGACCAATAAAAGGAGAACGCAAAATCAAGTTCTTTTTTCAGGAACTGTATATTTGCATCCACATACAAATTTTTGAACTGTTCTTTAATTCGGTTGCTTCAAAGTATTAATTTGACAAAAAACAATCACTGGGTCGCTCGAAGCAATGCAAATTCTGAATAATTGCACTTATTAGGCACGTATGCGAAACAGTACGAAACGACATAAAAATGATATATTCGCACATACATATAATAGCATACGCAGGTACATTTACTATCCTGTCTTGACACCGATCTTTATCATTGCCGCACCACAGGGCATTAAGAAAAGCTAAAGAATGCACCAAAGCTGGTTGATGAGCTTAAATTGCGCTGAAAAGTTAATTTTGCTTATGTTCCAAAAAATTACCATATATTACATATGAGCAAGTATGTGTGTGTGTACTTACACACACATGTGCCTTCCTGCGAATTCGTTCACTAGTTGCTTGCCGAATGAGGAACCGCGAAAGTGTGTCAACTTTTGTTTGACCAGCAGTTCAATATCATATGGCCACACGTATACACTCACACATAAGAATGCTTGGCAACCAAATCTACTTATAAGAAACCAGAGATACTTACACACATACATTCGTAAAAATCAAAGTAGCTGGCCCTTATAATGTAAACGTGAACCCGACAAGACGTGTGAAAGACATGGCAATATTTATCGCCTGTTGGCCCGTTTGCTTGACTTGCATAACATTGCCACAAGAATGCACATCATAAATTACGGCAGCGTAGTTGCATGCAACATATGAACTGTAGTTGTTTAGCTGTTGTTGCGACAGCTACTCCTCCCCACGCTACACTATGACAAACGGCCGTGAAGGCAAGACGCCACATGCCGCACGCTGCATGCCGCATGCCGAATACCGCGAATCAGCGTGCAACCAACCAGTGCTTTTGCTCATCTCCGCTACTTAGCTTGTCTTTGCGCTTCTTTACTTACTGCATACAAATATTGGTAATTCGGTCATGTGTTGGCTTTTAAGTGGCTTGGCATATTCATACCTCTTCAGTTCTTGCGGCTCTTCTGTTTTACCAGTTTTTGTTTTTATTTGTTTGTGAAGAATTAAAATGTAAAGTTGGCACGCATTCTTGTGCTGCTCCTGCTGCAACACTCGCCACATTTCACTGTGGCACTTGCATTGCATGCACACATCCACAAACACATGCGCATGTGTATGTGGTGGGAACAGTAACAACACAAAATATCATACTATTCTGTGTTCTCGTGCCATTTGTGCATATTTTTTATTTTTCTGTTTGTTTGTAGTTTTGCTGATTCTCATTCATTGACGAGGTGACTGCGGTCATGCTTACACTCGTAAATGAAAGAATTAACCTCACTGGTGCTTGACAGTAATAAGATACTCAATGCAACACAAGCAACAATAAAGCGAAAATACAGTAATTGCAACACGTAAAGTCTTAAATATTTGCATAATGCGTGGCAAGTTGTATACAGGACAGAATATGGGTTAACAAGATTTTTTGTTTTATGATCGCCCATACTGACAAGAAATTACTGTTATTCTAGGCTGGTATTCTAGATGTCTGGCATGTCATGATGTTTCTGATTTACTTAAAAAATTAAATAATTTCGGTGAAAATTATGTTTGTTTTTTTTTCAAATGCCTGCATTTTGGAGGAATTTACCTCGGACCCTAAAATTCTTGTATTAGGTCAGGTGTGGTTAAAAACATATGAAAAAATTTCCAAATTATGCGAGGAACATATTTATACAAGAGCTTATGAAAGAAAAAAAACCAAAATTCTCAAAACTCAGAGAATTCTTTTTTATACTACATGGAGGAAAATGGTAAGCTAATGCAAAGATTGCAACTTGATAAAAAGAAATATAAAATAATAAATAATAGTAGTAATAATCGGTCTTAACAACTGCGCTGTTAGTTCTGCCTTTTCCAAACTGGATAAAGACGCAAAGCGAACGGGTGCACGAGGACAAAACAGAGTACCTCCTGACTTCAAACAAACAGTAGGCGCACTTGCGTATCGGCACTCACGTCACTGTTGACAGTTATGATCTCGAGGTCCAAAGAGACTTCGTTTATCCAGGCACCAGGAATTAACACCAATAAGAATGCCAGCCAAGAAATCCAAAGTAGAATCTATCTTGCCAACAAGAGCTACATTGGACTAAGTAGGAAATTGAGTAGTAAAATCCTCTCTCGACGAACAAAACTCACACTCTACAAGGCTCTCATCATGCCCGTCTAACGTATGGTGCAGAAGCGTGGACTATAACAACAACCGATGAAGCGACGCTTGTTTGAAAGAAAGATTCTGCGTAAGATGTTTGGACTTTTGCAAGTTGGCAACGGCGAATATCGCAGACGATGGAACAATGAGCTGTATGAGCTTTCCGACGACATAGACATAGCACAGGGAACAGAGATCCAGCGGCATCGTTGGCTGGGTCATGTCGCCCAAATGGATACAAGCGCTCCGGCTCTGAAAGTATTCCATGTGGTACCAACTGCTGGTAGCAGAGGAAGAGGAAGACCTCCTCTACGTTGGAAAGATCAATTGGAGAAAGACTTGGCCCCACTGGATGTGACCAACTGGCGCCGGTTAGCAACAGAAAGAAACGACTGGCGCGCTTTGTTAAACTCGGCCGAAAGAATAATAAATTATTCGCCCTTGAATCTATTTTACCAATACCTAAGCCTTATAAAAATGTAAGACAAAGCGGCTATTGCATTCGATATACTTGGTCCAGCCATAAGTTCTGTTGCAAGTGAAGTGCTTTATAGATATGAAATTATAACACTTTTTTTATTGAACTTAGTTTTATTTAATTATGAAAATATTAAACAAAAATAGTTTAATTTTTACAAAACCCTTTAAATGATTACGCCATTCAGCTATTGCAGCACGCACAGTTTCCATGGATATTGACGTCGCTGCTCGAACCAAAGATCGTTTAAGACTCTCCAAATTTCTCTGAGATCTTCGACAGGTCATGTTCTCCAAGTCTGTCTGCAAACTGTGCATCAATGTATTCAGATCTGGACTTTCCCACGGCCAATTCTCTGAGGCTATGAACCCAGGCATATTGTTTTTTAGCCACTGCTGCGTGGATTTTGACTCATGGGCTGAAGTGGAATCTTGCTGGAAGATCCAACGCACGCCATTCAAGAGAGTACTGCTCAACTGCTTTAGTATGGCTTCTAAGGCATCCTCCTGGTACACTTTTGCCCCGGTCTTAACCCCTTTTTCGCAGAAATGAGATGTAACGCCTTTACAAGACACTCCCCACCACACCATTATAGGGCTGGGTGATGGCGACGCTAAACCCTCCGAACAATATTTTTTCGTCTTTAAAAGTTTTAACATATAATTTGTCCTTTTGCTTCTTAAAAACTCCTTCACCAGTGAAAATTTGTTCATCTGTGAATGGAATATTTTCATGGCCGTTGACGTGAGCCACCGAAGAAGTTGCTTCCAACTGTCGAGTCTAATTTTCTTCAAGCACGTTGTCAAAAGATGACCTGTTGAGGCTTTCATGTGGAGAGCATTTCTAATTAGTCTTGACATGGATCGGGTCGGTACATGCATTTCCCTGGACAGGATTTTCGGCTTTCCATGCGAATTCTTTCTCGGACGGCTTTTACGGCTGCACTGGTTCGAACCACCCAAGGACGACGACTTCTTTTTCTGTCTATCACTTCAGACGTTTGGAAAAACCGATTGACCGTGCGGTAAGCAAACATTCTCGAAATATTATGTTTTTTTCAGCAACTCGTAAATTCCACTTGCACTTTTTTAGCTCCTCACTCCATTGTTGACAAGCGAAATTTGCCACGGAACTGAGTCTAATTTATGAGGAGACAATGCATACGAACAAAAATGAAAATAAGGGAACTTTTTTCTGGGAATTTGTTTTCGCCGTATGTACTGTAAAATTTGTCACAGAATTTATGGCAAGACTATGTATGTATATGGCGGCTACCGTAGCCGAATGGGTTGGTGCGTGATTACCATTCAGTAATTCGGAGAGAACGTAGGTTCGAAGCTCGGTGAAACACCAAAATAAAGAAAACGTTTTTCTCTAATAGCGGTCGGAGTCGGCTTAAAACTGTATGTCCCTCCATTTCTGGTATGTGTAGGTATCGAAATACACGCATTTACCCAAAAGTAGCCCTGGGGCCGCACATTTTAAAAAAAATTTGTTATTTTTATCTATTTATTTTTTTAGGTTCATCATTTTACTAAATATGAGTATTTTGGCTTCATGTATCAGAGATATCACTTTTTCCCTTTTTTTGCAAATTACCGTTATATGACAAGTAAGCAGGGTTATTGACTAATGTAACCCATTTTCACTGCCTTAGATAAAGAGTACTCATATTGTTCGTTTCATTGCAATCTGGACGGACATACATATAGCTAAAGCGACACCTTCCCCTCATTTTATGTAGTTTGATATACATACTACTGTGGGCAAAAAGTAAGGTGAATTTGGTTATAAAATGAAAAATCTTTATTTATTCTTGTACTATACATGTAGTAAACAACCGTTATGAGAACAAAATTGTAATACCTTTGGGGAAAAGTGCGCGCGAGTATAAACACAAAAAATCGCAATAACGTGGAGCGGTAGATTAAATCAAATCAGTAGTATTGTAGAGAGAGCGAAGTGTGGGAAATTTACCATTTAAATTGAGTTGTACTTTCGGCCGTGAAAGGATGACAGTTTGCGTTTACTTCGACTTTCACACTGTTACCCATACAAACAAAAGTTTCTGCTCTTCTTCTTCTTCTTACGCTACCGCTTACGCGATTTTGGCCGAGCTTAACAAAGCGCCCCAGTCGTTTCTTTCTCGTACTAACCGGCGCCAGTTGGAAACACTAAGTGAAGCCCAGCTCTTCTCCATCTGATTTTTCCAACGCAGAGGAGGCCTTCCTCTTCCTCAAAAGTAGCGAAGTGCTTAGCAATTGGCGTAATTATACCAGTCTTAAGCAGAAATTTGTTTCTTAGTTTACGTTTTTCTCGCAGGGTAGACATCACATACTCGTACACATTTGCGTAACCTCGTGCACGTATTGCTATACTACATAGAGCATAAATGTATTTCTATGCACGTACATACGTAACTTCTTATGTGTATTCGTAAATCGTAAACTAACTAATACTTTTTTCTGGTACAAGTAATTTTGTATCCTAGCGGAATTTGTAACTCCTTCGAAATTTCAACGTTCCCAGTTCATTGACACTGTATTCGCATGTACAATTCCAAAATTAAGTGATAGTAAAAAGTTTAATTGATTTTTTTATTTCAACTTTTATAGCTAAGAGCTTCAGTATTATTTAACTTGTGTTTTATTCGAATTTTTTATTCGTTGATGTTTGGTATTTTATAGCAAAACACATTTTTTAAAACTTCCTAATTATCAAGCGAAGTCAATATCATAAATTTCGCATTTACTATTTAACAAAAAAAAAAACAACATTTACATTGCCACATACGCATTTGTAGTGTTGTTTTAGTATAAATGAAAAAAAAGTTGCAGCTGGAAATTGCATTACGTGCGTTGCTGATTGATATCAATTTTCACTGTGGTCCTCTGCAATTCACAATTCAATTGGACAACTGCAAACGAATGAAATCAAGTAAAGAAGAAAAGTGCGCGCATGTTTGCACAGGGTGGTCGACCAATGGATGACGATGCAAAACCTTGGAATGTAATGCTGGCATGGAAAAGCTTCCCATAAAACCTATCTGATCTTCATAGGCAGCACATAACTGAGGCGGTTTTCCAAAAGCCAAACTGCTATTTTTTTAATAAATTCGTATTTAATATCTCGTTTTATACAAGATGGCGCAAAATCACCTTATCGGAAGATATACATACATATATTTTCCGCTAATGGCATTGTCATATTTGACTCTTATGGACTGGGCAGCTACAAACAATGGAACTCGTAAATGTCGTAATGGAAGTATTTATTCCATGACTCAAAAGTTTTTTTCTATTGAGTAAAAAGGTTCTCTAAAAGTCAAGTTGGCTGATTAATTTACACCACCTTGTATAATCATTTGTTTGTGTTTTTTTTTTTTTTTGTCGGGACAGACTAGCAAGTGCAGTACTCATTCACAATTAATTCTACCGTACTCGAATTCCCTTTTTTAATTTTCTTTAAATCTACTCGACCTCCGAAGAAATCTAAGTAAATCTTGTAGTGCCAAGAAGCCAAGGTGGTCGCTTCTTAACACATCAGTGCCCAAAACTTCAAGCCTGGTTCGAGCGAAGGCTGGGCACACGCACAGAAAGTGGTCCACCGTCTCATTTTCCTCTCGACATGCTGGGCAGAGTGCACTGTCTGAGTTGGTTGTGTAATCATAATAAGTCTGCCCTGGACTAAAGAGCTTTTGACCTTTAAATCCAAAAAAGTACTTCTAAACGCCTTAGCAAGCTTCAATTCTTAGGAGATTATTTTAAAGATGAACGTAGGGAACGAAAAGTGAGGCCGACAAATATTTACTGAAGCATTTGCAAAGATAACGACTTTTTTACACTTTCGATAATCTCGCTATCTTTGCAACTTCTACAGTATAAATCTTAAGCATATGCAGTCGAGAGATACTGCACGACAGATATCATCGACGTCAAGAGAGTTCACAAATGTCTCAGATTATTCAGCCATATTCTTCTTTTTCCTGATTGGCGCGAAAACCGCTTACGCGACTTTGACCGAATTTAACAGACATTTCGCGCGTCAGTCCTTTCTCATGCTAACCGGCGCCAGTTGGTCACACCCAGTGGGCCCAAGTCCTTCTCCACCTGATATTTCCAACGTAGAGGAGTCCTTCCTCTCCCACTATTACCAACAGCTCGTACCACTTCGAATACTTTCAGAGCCGGAGCGTTTGTATACATTCGGACGACAGAACCCAGCCAACGAAGCCGCTGGACCTTTATTTATGATGATGTCATATTATTATACGTGTTTTAGAACTAAAGGCGGGTTTACAAATAAGCTGTTGTACTCATTTTATAATCAACTTATGGTGTCTTCCGGGCCACAAGGCTTAATAATTTTATCCAAAGGTGCTTAGCCATACCACACGACAAACCTTATGAGCTACAAAGCTGAAATAAACCCGTAAAGAAGCTCACATAGAAGCTCCAGTAATACTCAACCATACCTCTGCTCCCTACTGGCCTTCACGCAAAACACCAGTTTTCCAAAACCTTAGTGATGATTCCTGTCTCTTTCTCGAAAATGGCGGGCTTGATATTCACCTTAATGGATCGTTTATACATATAACATCGATAATTTACTCACCTTACAAAAAGCTATCTAATGGCATCAAACTGCAGCTCCGAGGTAATCAATTGAAATCAGCGAGACGGCAGAGAACACAAGAACTGAACTCGGCACGCAAATGGGCTATGTGGCGTTGCGCCCCTTCCTGCAGAAATAAAAAATCTTCCAAGTCCATGTTTTCAATATCCGTTTACAAAAACTGAATTGTCCTGCCTGCAGCAGCATTTTTCAAAAGAAATGAGCCAATAATGCCACTCCTCGAAATTCTACACCAAACTGTCACTCTCTGAAGATGCATTGCTTGTTCGATGACCACGTGCGGGTTTTTCGATCGCCAGATGCCGCAATTTTGCTAGTTAACATAACCGCTGAGGAGATGAAAATGCGCTGCAGGTAATATAATTTTGTCACATTTTGAATGAACTCACTATTTAGGCTATGCCATATTGACTTTGGAAATAACTTTCCAATATTTCGCAACGTTGTTCAAGCGAAAGCGATTAATTTCGCTCCTCGGAGGCACTGGTACTAACTTTCTTTCAAGACTTTTCAGCAGAAAAGCGCTGTCAGTGTCAAATATAGCATATATAGCACTGCGTCTTAAAGTTAAACTTTAGAGTAGAGTTCCCCACGTAAAAAGAATGGCATTTGAATTCAGTAGTCAAAGAGAATACAACTGAACTTTACACTGAAGAATCCAAGATGTATTGCGTAGTCGGCGCCGATGTATATTCGAAAGGCCTGGAATTTTTCGAAAGTCTTTTCACCTGGGAAATTGGAATAGTATTTTTCAAGCAGAAGTTCTTGGCACAAAGGAAGCTCGCAGTATAATTAGAAACCATCCACAACAACTATCGGAAGTATGTACAATATTTTTTCTGATAGTCAAGCAGCCATATTAGCTTTAAAGTCACCTACAACCAATTCAAAAATCGTCAGACAATGCAAAGAAGAAATTAATGCTTTAGTGCGCACGACAAACATCACTCATATCTGGGTACTTGCCCATAGGAACTTAGAAAAAAATGGGAAAGCTGATGGACTAACAAGACACAAAACATCCTATAACGAATCTGAAGCGATAGAAATATTTCACACATTTTCTTGCCGTTGCGTCTTCCGGAAGCTTTAAATTCATTTATGGCAAATTGTTTAGTTTAAATCTCACAAACCACAATATTACCAAACCATTCACTGAATTTTCGCAAAAATGCAAGTTCTGCTCCTTTTGCTTTTGTTTTGATCGTTTGTTTTGTATTGCGATGGGAGCTGACGTCACACTAAAGTAACTGTTTTTTAATGGCGCCACCCGCAGTACTCAAGTCGCTTTGCATTTATATTACTTATATCCATAAATGGTATATCTTCCTGTGTCAAAACTGCCCAGCTTTGTTTAATCTGAAATGTCCTATTACGCTGGCTCAAGTTTCTTTCACTTTCCCCATCGCAGTAACATCGATAGGGGCATCCATCCACTCATATCCTGATATTAAGAGGGGCAGTAAGGAATAACTATTAATATTTGCATGCAGAAAAAAATTAAAAGTTTTAATATTATTATTATTAATAAAATATTTTTATTTGGTTAAAATTTTTTTTTTTTTTTATTATGAATAATTTTTTTTTTTTTTTTTTTTTTATTTATTTTTTTTTTTTTATTGCCCATTTAATTTTCCTACGTTATAGTTATTGTGCACTTAATGCGCGCATATGGTTTTTAGTTAGCCACTGCACATACACGCTACGCAGCGCCAGGTAACCTAGGCTTTCAAATATTTTATTGTCATTTAATTGCCGCTACTCTTCCATTAAGCTTCGCTATCGAGTGCTACGCCACAGCAGAGGTCCTTTTCGACGACAATTTCCAATTGAAACAAAAAACCGGGAAATACAAACACAATAATAATTTCGCTACTGCCAACTCAAATAAAAGTAGGTCGTTAAAGTAATAGCTAGATTAGCAGTTACTAAGTGCGAAAAGTGAGAAAAACAGAACAAAACAAAAAACGAAAAACCATTGTGCAATCAATGAAGAGACAAGAATGCGAACGGCTGACTACCTACTAACAGGCAATCGATGAATTTATTTAAGTTTATTGCATTTTATATTATTTTTTCTCACTCTCTATTGCCGGCCAGTATCAAGCGGATGCTGCTGCTATGCAACTGCAACTGGAAATGTCGCAACCGCAAGTGTTAATATCAATACATATGGACTTGTAGTTATTGCCGCTGTTTGACGGTGTCGTTGATGGCGTTGCTGATGCCATTGCTGGCTATAAACACGCGGCAAGCTTTATTGTCACTTGATTGCTGCCTGCTTACAAACATGCACACACACACACGTACATACTATATATGTTGCGATATAAGCGATGAATAAGCATGCAATGCGTTTTGCGGCTGCGTGCTGCCGTTTGCCAACTACCGACTGGCGGACTACCGATTGTCGACTGCTAACTGCTCACCGCCGTCCACACCATTTGCGGTGGCAACAAAATTTATGACTCTCCATTTGATAGATTCGAAAGTGAAAATTAATTGAAAAGAAAATTGTAACGATTGAAATAGTGTTTTTTGTTTGTTTTTATAAATTTTATTTCTTTCGGTTGCACTTTTTACAATGTTATTAACAAGGTGAGGATAGGTAGGTAAACGAATGTGTGCATAGCGGCTAAGTGGATTTTAAAAATTAGTGACAGTCAAAGTCGAACTAAGTATTTTATTGACGGAAAAGTGTAACGGAGCAAAGTAGTCGAAAAGTAGTTGCTTAGAAATATTTTAAATAACAATTACTCAGCTGCACGTGCATTATAGTAAAGGGTCTTTCAAAAGTGACATCTAGATGCCAGTGGTGAATAATTCCTAGACAGTACCATCTTTATGTCATCTTTGACAATTGTCAAGTAGAAAAATATGCAATTTTAGCCATAGAAGATACACAATTTTATTATTTTTGTATTATCATCAGTAGAAACTGTGGTTTAAAGCACGAACTCGCACTCTGGATGTATACCCCCATAGTAGAACCTATTATGTCATACGGAGCATTAGTGTGGTGGCCGGCATTAAACACACAGCACAACGTTAAACGGCAAACAAGCGTACAACGAGCAGCCTGCGCAGGAGTAACTGGAGCTATGAGATCGTGTACAGCAGAGGCACTTAATACCATGCAGCAAGAAATACCGCACCCAAAATAAAAGGAGATGCTTTTTGGAGTGCGAGGGTGTGTGGTCATAGTGTTTTCTTAGACAGTAAAAACCTTACTAGCAACTCTTCAGATTTTACTACCTCTACCTGAAACTGTAGAATAGAATTCAAGGTAGATACAGTTCCCCACGTAGTAAATCAAAGACAATACAACTGCACTTTACACTGACGAATCCAAGATGGATTGCGTCGTCGGCGCCGATGTATATTCGAAAGGCCTCGAATTTTTCGAAAGCCTTTTCGACTGGGAAATTGGAATAGTATTTTTCAAGCAGAAGTTCTTGGCATAAAGGAAGCTTGCAGTATAATTAGAAACCATCCACAACAACTATCGGAAGTATGTACAATATTTTTTCAGATACTCGAGCAGCCATATTAGCTTCAAAGTCACCTAAAACTCATTCAAAAATCGTCAGGCAATGCAAAGAATAACTGAATGCATTAGCACGCACGACAGACATCACTCTCATCTGGGTACCTGGCCATGGGAACACAGAAGGAAATGAGAAAGCTGATGAACTGTCAAGACAGGGGGCATCCTATAACGAATCCGAAGCAGTAGTTATTGGATGTTCCCAAGACGTCCGCAAAAGAAGACCTTCTCACTATACCAGAAGCAGGTCGTTGGCAGATGTACTAACCCAGCCACATGCAAAATAACTAAACAAATGTGGCCGAAGTTCAACAAATCCAGAACTGTTGAGTTGTTAAGAAAGCCACGGGCTACCACATTCAGAACTACGTCAACAATAACCGGCCACAGGGCTTTGGAAGACCATGCCAGGAAGATGGGGTGGCCGTACAACGCTAGATGTAGAAGCTGCAATCAAGAGGAGTCTAAGGAAACAGTCTTTCACTATATGTATGTGAGTGCCCAAGTCTGGGTGCTCTACGACATGGAATGCTGGAGGAATTTTCGATGGTTAACTTGAAAAAAATTTCAGAAAAGAAAGTAGAGGGCATAGGCAGATTCATAGCCAAATCGAGATGACTCGACTAATAAAAAGTAGCGGTTCTACAAGTAGTGCATCAAATGGCATCTTTAGCTGGCTAATTAGATCTGGACTGCGTTACTCAGACAACACCTCCACCACCGCCATGAAAATGGGCGATCTTTAAGAACAATATATCGTAAAAATCATTTTTTTGGTAGAAATAATCGTCCAAATGATTCAAAAGTTGATGAAAAAGAAACGAGTTCGGTCGAAGATAGAAAAAGGACCAAAACCTGGACGTAATGCAGAGTGTTACTGAACAACCTTCAACATCGATACCTCGACGTTCTCAGCAATTAAGAATTCATGAATCGAATGTTTGGCGGATTCTACCTGTACCTGTCCATACCTGTATGAGCACATTTGGACATCTAAATGATGTAATTTTTCAAATAAAAATGTTTAAAGGCCCTATTTTGAATACAAAATAGTGAAACCTGAAAGAATCTAAATTTTTTCATATTTTATTTTTAAAGAAAATCTATGCGCATCTTTTGAAAGACCCTTAATTTTGTTGGCGGTTTCAGACATGTATTTGTAGTAGTATTTGTTTTTTTTTGTTGTTGTTGTTTTTTTGTTCCAGCTAACTGATTTTACCTTTTGATTTTGTGAGTCGTAAACCATTTAAAAAAATTCGTTAAATGCTGCTAGAAAAAGAGGCTTTGGTCGAAAATTAAACCGGCAAGTTCCCTTATTACAGACCTTCTTTTGCTTTATTCTTAATTTGCTTGATTTTCTTAGAGCATCAGCAGCGCTCTTCACAATTTTTCAGCCTTATTTTCAACCCAATATATCTTCTTTGCCATTGCTTAGAATATTTTTCTTTTTACCAGAACCTAAAACTACCCACTAATCTTTGCGGCAACGTCCATAAATTCGTACACTCATATCTGTATGGTAAAAGCAAATGTCAGCGCATAAATTACTTTAAGGAACAACTTACTCAGTCACTAACTTACTTAGTAACTAATGTGCGGCCTGCTTGGCTGCCTTCCTGTCGACTGGACTCCCAGCCGTTGGCTTCCTGCCTTGCCAACTTACTAATTCTCTCTACTTACTCGTAGCTACCTAGGCGTTATCCACATTTATTTCCACTGTCATCCACTCAATTGTCGGCTGCTTTATTAAATTTTTTTTTTTCTATTCTTTTAGCTAAGATATGTGAATGTGAAAAGTGGCATCGGTAACGCAATAAATTCTTGTAAAGTCGTAAATTACAACAAATTGGTTTGGTGTTTAGTTGAATGTCTAGCTGAAGGAGGAACTTATCAAGTGAGTACTTGATACCCTGCTACTTCTTGGGTATTGATTAGCACTGCTCACGTGGCAGCAATCTTTCGAACCACTTCTCACTTCTAGTGAAGTCCAAATCATTGTTGCATATTTAGTGCGCGTCCATTTTCTTTTGCATAAAAAACAAAAATTAACTTTAATTACTGCTTTTGCTGGAAGCACGCATAGGCTCATGGTTGTGCCCTTTGTGTTATGGTATACAGTTTGCCAGATAAAATACGTCTTATTCTTTATGAAGCTTACAAAAAACTTAGCCAAACTAAAGAGCTTAGAAATCGATCGCTAATTAGAAGCATCATTATTTTGCTGCTTTTGATAATTGGGGTAATATCAGTTTACAATTGTTAATAAAAATACTAGCGGTTAATGAATTGTTAAAAACTAATTGAAGAGGCAAAGCAAAAGCAAAACGCTGTCTAAGAGGAACAAATGAGAGAGCAACAGCATTGGCTTCAGGCCAATAATACTCGTAACACTTTTTTTACATCAATCAATGTAAGGCTCAAAAACTAAAGTTGACAGTTGAGCTATACTGCAAAGAACTATCGGAATTTGAATAATATTAATCACAAACGAAATTTGATTTAATAAGCTTTTTGAATAAATTAGCTTCTTCTGAAGCGGTGCTAGTAGATATTTCATACTAGGGAGACTGCAGATGGAACTCTAAAGCCAGACTTTCTAGATTTGAACGGCCACAAAGGCGATTCACTGGATTTGATAGTTACTTTCAACGCTTGAAATGTAATTCCGTGGTACATAAACCTTGACGATTGGTGGTTGGGCTTCGCTTAGGCATACAATTCGGGCTACCCATACTGGAGAGGTCAGCCTGGAAATAACTAGATGAATGGCCTGAACTATAACAAAAAAATAGGAGTGGACGAAAGTGAGGTAGTCGTATACTTTTGGCGAAAGTGAAGAATCGGCGACATTGACAGCGAGTTCGAGTCTTTGAGGTAACTAAGAAGGTGAAGCCACCAAACATATGCTGACATCGTGCACAGCACTGATACATAAGCAGGAGGGGCAAACACCTGAGTAGGCAGAATTTTCCAGAGGAGGAAATTAAAATCCATAAAAAAGGACAAATACTAAAACTTGCTGACGAAGTTGGGGTCAGAGAAATACTCTAAATCCATGAACGCGATTCAATTAATGCAGATTTTTCAGGTCGCAGCGCTAAATCCGCTCTTAATAATAATAATCATGGTGTGGTGTTATATCCTTTAGACCTCTTACTCGTATAAAATTTGCTTTGCTCGCACTTAATTTGCTTATCTCTCGA
This sequence comes from Anastrepha fraterculus, assembly GCA_037575425.1. Lineage (NCBI taxonomy): Eukaryota > Metazoa > Arthropoda > Insecta > Diptera > Tephritidae > Anastrepha > Anastrepha fraterculus. The sequence goes on from JAYXIM010054543.1 coordinate 99,106, forward strand.
GTTAGTATACTTGAGCAGTTAGATCGAAAAGGTTTTTCTGGTTATTCCAGATATGCCACTTTCAGCTTTTGTACCATTCCATTAAATACTTAATGGGTTCACTAACTGTATGCTATTAATTCCCATAAGCTGCGGTTGTCAAGACGGAAAACTTTTCTTTATGAATGGTCCAACTTTTAAAACGACTGAGATATGTCAATGTCTCCGGACATAACTCCTCAAATGATAAAAACCAAATTGTTTCTGCCATGAAAAAGCTCCTCATAAAAACCATTTGCCGTTTGGAGGCAGCATAAAACTGAAAGGTTCTCTATTTGTGGAAGAACATCAAGATGCCCGCCCATCATAATTAAGAAACGGAGCCCGCCAAACACCCATATATAATATAAGGATGCATATATATAGCTTTGTAAATTCTCCCCACAATTTGTTGTTTACATTTATAACGATCATGAAATGATGGATGAGAGGAATTCGTAAGCTGCTGGAATACCGAACTTGCCACCCTTGTATAAGTACATACATATATGCGTGATAATTTGGTAGACTGACTTCTCAACCAACAATCCAGACCTCTGCTGTTATGTAATTATATAATATTATGTAAAACAAAAAAAGAATTTATGTTAATACATAAATCAAAATATGCACATGGTAATTTGATATTTTTTGCCGAGTGATAAAGCGTTATCAGTGTAATTCGAGGCATATTCGCCATATTTACTTGGATAGCTACTTCGCTGGCTTACGTTGGAGGAAAAAGTATTGTGGATTTGTCAACATCAAAAATTATGCAATAGAACAACATTTTTGAATATGGTGCCTCTTAGCAGGCTGATGGCTTAGATGGACAAAACTGATGTTACCTGTCATGTTCGACCGACTTTCGCAATTCCTCCTGTCACTAAGTAGAGGGGACTGTAGGAGGCTGGTTGCACTGATGACGGGCCACTTTCTATGGGCAAAGCACATGGAAAAGGTGGGCATCTCAGACAGTGCACTTTGCCCAGCATGTGGAGAGGAGGATGGGACGACGGACCACTTTCTGTGCGTCTGCCCGTCCTTCGCTCGAATGAAGTATTCGGCATTGATGTGTTAAGAAGCGACTACCTTGGCTCCTTGGCACCACAAGATCTACTCAGATTTCTTCGGTCGAGTAGATTTAAAGAAAATGAAAAAGGGAATCCGAGTGCAGTACAATGGATTTAATTGTGTCTGAGTGCTGTACTTGCTAGTCTGTCCCGACAAAAAAAAAACAAAAAAAAAGCAGGCTATGGAAAATTTCCTTAGAATCAACTTTAATATTTATCATTTAAACTATTAACATTTAGTATTTGTTTAATATATTTTACCATTTCAAAAAAAACTACGAAATATTTTTGTGCTTGGAAATGACGATGATTGCGCCCATCAGAGAGTGAGTGACGTCCTGTTTTTCCGAGTTGTCCAGTATTGCCAACCATTTGCTCTTCGCAATAAATTTAGTGCTTTTTTATACCGAAAATGCGAAAATTTTGAAGTTTTGTGTTTGTTTCTTTTTTTTAATTTAAAGCTACCGAAATTTAAGTTAAAAAAACAACTGTATTATTATACAAGAGAAGGTTAAAAACGGCAACTCTGAGAAGATTTTAGTGCTAATGAAAATTAGTTGGTTCTTATAAAATTTGATATTTTGAAAGTGTGAATTTAATTTTTTGCTCCTTTTAAGGTTATGCAAGAATATTAAATATCCCTCTCTCAACTCTCCTTAAGATTGAAAACCTTTTTACACATTTTAAAAGGCGTTTGAATTTACTGAATGCGGATTAAAATCATAGAGGTGTAATCGTTTCTTCCGGCCATCAATCCTTAGTGGGCCATAGGGCATCAAGAGGTGTATTCATTGTAAAAATAAGCCACAAAATACCAGAAAATACTAAAGACACCATACTGACATTTTTACAAAAAGAGTACCTTATCTAGTTACATAACCTCAAATATAGCAAATAAGTCGTTCCCTTAACAAAAGAGTCTCGCTTAACAAAAAAAACTCATAAATTAAATTGTACATAAGCATAACACATTTATTTAAAATAACGCACATTCTTGTCACGCGTACAAAGTTCTTTAAGTGATTCAATAAAAAGTTGGTATTTTATTTTCTTTAAATGGGCATTTTAGTGCGTTTTTATATCCAAAGCTAGGCAACACTGCAGTAGCAAGAGAGAGATTTGACTGCCGAAAGCAGAAGAGCACCAACAACACCTGCAATTGCGGGCAATGCCACCAGATGTTAAAAAAAAGTAAAGCTAAGCTAAGTTAAATAAAACTGAGTGAACTATTTAACTAATTATTAAAAAATATATATTTTACAAAATTATAAATATTACATTTTAATTAGAGTAGGCTAGAAAAATGTCATGGAGAAAGAACGAAAACTCCGAGACTAAATAACAAAAAAAAAATGCTAAATCAAGTTACGAAAATGGTAATCTGCCCATACTGGAGCTAAAATCACGTAACTCGTTGTCAAATTCGCTGAGAGCGAAGTAACGGGACCACGATAGGCGCCATCTCATTATTCTTTCCATCATGGGTTCCGCACATGAACATCAAATAATAGAAAACGTTTTTTTGATAGTGGTAGCGGCAGGCAATGGCAAAGCTCCGAGTGTATTTCTGCCATGAAAATGTTCGTCACCAAAACCATTTGGCATTCGAAGTCGGCTTACAACTGTAGGTCTCTTCATTTGTGGATCAACATCAAGACGCACACCATAAATAGGAAGGCAAGCTCAGCCAAAAACCTAACAGAATTGTATTTGCAAATTATTTATTTTAAAGTGTGAGCTTGAAGTCGTTGAAAAATTTCGTTTTTGTTTTTTGTTGACAATTTTTCTTGCATTTTCTATCGAGAATTTTTTCCATATAAAGCACTCGTTCGGAAGCATTTTAAATTGCTGTGCCTTTGATACTAAAGTTTGAGAATTTTAATTTATTATATTTTTGCTATACAATTAAAAAAATTAAAGAAAAAATTTCCATGAAAAATATGGCTAATATTGTAAAACAATAAAGTGACTTAAATATGTAAGCACAAGTGTACGAGTATGTATTTTCACTGAAATTTTATGCCATACAACTATAGCGAATCGAAAATAAATCATAAATTATAAACATTTTGTGAATTCGTATATTTATTACTGGACATTTTCCAAAAGTAAATCAGCTTAGTAAGCGCCCAATGTGGCAATAGTAACAAAATTTAATAAAATCAAAGCAATTAAAAGGCGATTAAAAGCATATTTAGCGGCAAAAGATGCAATTTCCAGCTGATTAATTTTCATATAAATCATATCAACACCAACAACGCGCTACAACGACACATTGACAACCAGCCAATGCAATAGCAAATGCATGTAAGCGCAACACCGCAACAAGTCCAACTGGTTTTGCGAATGTCAAACTGTGCAAATGCGAAAGACGCTAATAAATAAAGATAAATGCCGTGCATATTCGCAAAAAAGTGAAATAAAATTTATTTGTAACTATTATGCCCGAAAAACAAAAACAAAAACAAAAACGTTTTTTATGCTTCAGCACTGAAGTTCACCTGTCGCCGTTCGAGGTTAAATGTAGCCGCAAAACGCTGGCCATAGACATTCGTACATGCTTGGCTCTCATGTCGGCAACATGTTGCTGCGCCAGTTAGCACGTCAATGTTGCGTAAACACAAAGTTGCTTGCGCTGGCATAATATGCGAAAAATCATTAATTTCGCATTGGCGTTTGGCGATTACAACAATAAATAATTAAATAAAAGAAAATGTACACCCTAAATCATTTCAGTCATGTATATGTGTGTGTGTGTTTGTGCAAATTGTTGCTGCAAAGAATTTGTTGCATTGCCATTCGCGTTAAATTTTTTAGCTGTGCGTTGGTTTATCGCATCGACCACCGGCCTGTCTGCCAGCTTGTCTACACGCTTATCGGCCGTGTTTGTCGGTTGTCTGTACAATATGTAATTGAATTAAGTGCTGCCATTGCAATTCGATATGCCACGAATAGCCGCACAAAATATGGAAAAACGACTACGGTTGTTATCAACAGTAAACGGCAATACGTGGCGAATGCAGAATTGGAGACTGTTTTAAATTCGATTTAAAGTGCGGGCTTTGCATGTCCAGTGCGAATATGCGACTAACTAATAGCGTACACTGTGTTAAATAATTAAAGCACAGAAACCTATTTATAAGTTTTGACAATTTATTTGTTTCTTCTTTATTTAATTTTTATTTATGAAAATATAGTTCATACTCCTACAAAAACTATGTAAGTCCAAGTTTTGGACTTTGTGCAAATTAAAATAAAAAAATGCAATACATTTTCATCAAAATTTCACAACATTTTTTGAATTTTTTAAATAATTTTGGCTATGCAGTTACTCAACCCATTGAATTTTTGACTGATTTAAAATGCAAGCTCCAACTGAGTCAAAAATCGCGTTGATTTTTGACAATTTTTTGGTGACAGTATTAGCTGTTTTCTCCTAAGTAAAATACTTTTTTAGCCTTTATTATATGCCCCAAAAAGTGCTCACGAAATATATATATACTCTCCTCATTAAAAATAAAACAGCTTTTACTTAGTAAAAAAACACAAACAGAGCGGCAAATTAATTAAACTGGCTGCGCCTCTCTTCGACCAGCCAGAATAGGTGCTCTCATTCACTGCTACACAAACAGAACTGGCATACCAAAAGGTTTTCCAATAGGAGGTGTTATTTTGATACTTTTCCCGTAAAAGTTGCTTGTGTGGCACGTAGCGTCGTCTTGTTTGAAAATAAACGTTGTCCAGATCAATACCATCCAATTCCGGCCATAAAAAATCGTTAATCATCTCTCGATAGCGCAATCCATTCACCGCAACTGTTTCTCCAGCTTCATTTTCGAAAAAGTAAGGTCCAATGACTCCACCGGACCACTCATGGATTTTCTGAGCCCCAGATCCGACAATTTTGCTTGTTGACGAAGCCACCGAGGTGAAAATGGGCCTCATCACTCAGATGATTTTCCGATGGAATTCCGGATCATTTTCATGCATATACAACGACCCAAAAGACACTACTCAGCAAAGATACGAGGTTGTTGATGATTGGCCGGCTTAAGTTCTTGTGTTAACTGGACTTTAGAAGCCTTAAGACCCAAATGTTTATGCAAAATACGGTGTAATGACGTTTGTGGAATGCCTAATTCCAAAGAACGACGAGGAATGGACAAACATGGGTTTTCTTCAACTCTTTCGGCTACAACAGCAATATTTTCGGCTGTTCTTGAGCGACGTGCACGGGTTTCATTCTTCACATCACTAAACCCTTTAATTTACCGCATTCAGCTGCGCGCCAACTCACACTCGCACGAGGAGTGATTGTTAAAAATGGAAAAAATTCCTACAACAGTCAGCTGTTTAGCGTGAAGCTACCACTCGGCTTTCCTGTTATGGCTGAAATCATACCAGACAAATAGAATCTTATTTTTTCCAAATGGGAATACTAAATCCCATACATTTGTGTAAATTTCTGGAGTACTATAAGGTAGCACTCTTGGTCTTATTTTGTTTCTACTTTTCATTAATCCGTTGGTCGATATTTTAAGTATTCGAAATATTTACTCTATGCAGATGATTTGAAACTTTTTCGCAAAGAGTTTTTTCCTATGGAGAGGAGTATTGGACACATTGTTATTACAGGAAGAGTTAAATGCTCTCTGAATGACCGGACTCTGCAAAAGCAACTATGTATGTCTTAAGGGGGAAGTCCATGTAGAAGCCTCAAAATCGGTCATTTTTAAACATATTTTTAAAGGTGATAAAATAATTATATAATTTTGAAGCTTTAACACAACTTTATCTAACTTTTCGAGAGTAAAAAAAAAATTTCATTTTTTTCCAAAATGGCGGCTCAGGATCATTTCTTGTCGGCTGCCTACTGCGCGAGGTCCCAAACTGCTCTATTTATTACTCTTAATCTATCGATCTGAAACAAAAAAATTAAATTGATTTTTTTTATAACATATTAACGCAAAGAATGAACCTATAAAATTAAAAAAAAAAAAAACAAGTATAAAATTAATTATAAAATAAGCCTTTGAAAAAAAAAGTCAGAATTTAGGGCTATTTTATTGACATTTTTTAACCCCCAAAAAGTAATTTATCAATGCGAAATATCTGGAATTTTCGGTTTATCCTTCCGATAGTAATGTACAGAAAGGCCTCACCAAACTTCAAAGAAATGGGTCGATAATTTTTTGAGTTACAAGACGAGCAGTTTTTAAAAATACAGTTTCGAGATAAATGAGTTTAAAGTATGAAGTACAGGAGCGTGCGGACCGCTCTCTACATAGTGAATGGGCTATAGATGCTATGATATTAGGAATTTGCGCATGCAAACTTTACAGTATATTCATAAGATACTATTCTTTCGAAATATCGAAAAAAAAATCGATTTTTTCAAAATTTTACATGGAGTTCCCCCCTTAATACTAGTAAGTTTTATCACTTGACGTTTTTCCAAGTCTGTGAATCCCCTCTCCTTAACTTATTATGTTTCAAATGTATCATAACTCTTGCTTCAGTCAATGAAATTCGTGATCTAGGTGCTGCTTTTGATTAGTCTTTTACGTTCGTTATGCATATTAACTCTATTATTCCGAGGGTATATGCCAACTTAGCTTTTTTGTGACGCTGTGCTGGTGATTTTTAAGACCCATGCACTAGAAAAATCGTATATAATGCTTTAGTCCTTTCGAAATTGGCGTATGCCTCCGTCATCTGTAATGCGATGTATTCCACACATTCTCTTAGAATGAAAGAGTTCAAGACAAGTTAGTACGTTTTGCTCTTCAACCTTTGCACTTTGATAGTCTAGCCCTAGGGGCTTATCAATGCTTTATCACTTAAGATGCGACAACTTATTCAAAGCTTAATGTTTATATAGGATATATTACCCGGGATCATTGACTGTTCATCTCTGCTCGGCCAAATAAGTTTGAATGTTCGTAATAGAGTACTTCGCTCTCATAATCTCTTTTATGTTGAAGTTTTCAGATCTAAATACCTTAATTTCGCACCTCTTACAAGAGAAAGAGTTTAATTGGTTTCTTAGAAATCTAAATCTTGATTTTGCGATGCCAAGGCCTTTTTAAGTCAATTTAAGTCACTTACTGCGTCTTATTATTTTTTTTTTTTGTTATTATTTTACCCTGTAAATCTAGTCAGTAAAGTTGCTATCATTCACTTAAATAAAGAAAGAAAATAAATCAGTAGAGCCATGGGCTTCATTCGTTTTAGATTTGTTTTTGCGTTAATTGTACGAATTGTGCAGGCTACAATATTTATGTACTTCTATAACACTTTGTGCAAAACCCACAAAACGTCGCCTGTTGCCAGTCTCTTTTGCGAACTCGTGCCAGTTTTTCATTCCACGTGCACTGAGGTCCTTATGAAATTTTAAGTTTCCATTGTGATTTGCAAACCTCATTATCTTATCCCCACAAAATAACATATGGCCAAGGATAATAATAACTATGTTTAACCAATAACTATGGAAACTCACAAAACTGTGAGGGTAACTTCGGCTGTTACGTAACGAGGGCGATTCGTCACCCGATCATTTCACAGATATTCACACACTCATTCAATCAGTCGTTTGTCAGACGACAAGGAAGTGAGATTGTATTGATCTTTTTCGTATACCACTAGCACATTCTTAGTATTTTCGTAAACAAACCGATTCGTTACCCGGACTACGTCAGCTCATCCGCTGATTCTGTCAAATTCGCTGAGCGCTGGCTTACAGTCTGATATTGGCCACACCATTAAAAATCTTTTCACCATGTATATGGCGATATGCCCCATATCGGTTGTTTTTGCGAGGGCAGAGGGACCTTAAAATCATCAATAATACACCATGGCTTCTACATAAAGTGAGAAGTTGTGGCAAAGTTTTTTGCGCACTTCCTGCTACTGAGAATATTCTTTGATTAGCCTGGTTTTACATCTATTCTCAAGTCATAAGTGTCTGCCATGGACGAAAAAAGTCGCTTTTTAAGTGTGTTTATTGCGGCCGCCGCAAACTAATGGGTTGGTAAACGATGTTGCCGGTGACTTTGATATCTTTAAAAGAGTATTTAATACGGCACTTTGTATAGAAATAAATCGCTTCCTGTAATTTAAGCTTTTAAAAAAGTCCTACTTACTATTTTTAATAGATATATCTCATGACTTACATATATTTATATATGAATGCTTATGTAAGTAAAGTCTATTAAAACTGGTTTTTACTATGTGCTTACTATTTAGAACTTTATTAGTCTTGATTAATCGAAATTCTATTAATTTTCATATTCATAATCTTGTGTGATTTTCATACGAAAATGTTTTTTTAAAGTTGGTACTGACTTAGACTTAGCGAAGGCTGGTTCAACGAGCAGAAGTCCACGCAAGTGGGGAAAGACCCTGATGGCCATTGACTTGGGAGTGGCCAAGGCAATTCTTCTCACAACTTCCAGGTTTCGCCCAAGTATCCTCTAGGTAGCTCCCGAACATCTGTTTGTGAGCGAGCTAATGTGAGAAGGCAAAGCATCCCAGGATAACTGGTTTCGCGTACGGTTTGGGATGCACCACAGAGCTGCCTCGAATAAGGGCCTCCTATAGCGATGACGACACCCGCAAATGAAGAAAGGAAAACGATTGGTTTAGACCATTTTCAAAATTAACTGAATGTCCTATAAGTGACTAAAAGCAATAAAGAGCTATGACTTTTATATGAAACAATAAAATTCATGAACATTTCTTAGTTATTTTAAAAAAGTAATCCATTTATCACTTCAAGGTCTTACGAATCTTTAAATGTTCCTTAAAAACTGGAGGGATGTACGACAGTAAACACTTAATATCTTTATGTGTCTCTTCCGTTACTGGTCTAGTGGTTGTGTATAATGGAAGTGGCTTAAGGGGGTATTCTAATGTAGAGGCATGAATTTGAGGTGTTTTTTCGGGTGCTATAAATAAAAAATAAAAAATATGCTTACCATCCATTTTTTAATAAGATATTTATTAATGTTTTAAAAATACAAAAAATTATAAGTTGTTGAAGTGGGGGGTTAACAAAAAATGGCGCGCCACACCTACCACGATTGCAGCGTTCTAATAATCTGAAACAAAAAAATACATAATTTTGATGAATGCTGCTATCGTACTTACTACAAAAAAGTCGAAAAACTTTGTTTTTGGCCAAATTACGGCTGCCCGAAAAAATGATAAATTCATTTACGCTTTTTTGTTACATTTCGGATTTTTTTAAAAATAGTAAAAATTTTTATTTTGTTTATAATAATAGTAAGTACGACAGATATATGTATATATTGAGAAGGCTTACACCATTTAAAGTAAATTGGTTAATTTGCACCTGAGAAATCACGGTAAACATTTTCAAATATATAGTTTCGAGAAAAACGCGTTTAAAGTTTTGGGTGCAATTACGCCCTGTGGCGTTCCTTATAAGGACATATTCTTGAAACGTTAAGCTTTGAGAATATCAAAAAAACCATTTTTTCGAATTTCTACACTAAAATACCCCTTTCATATTTCCGAAAAATTGTTTTGTTCCTCTTTCAGGTGAAAGATCGAAAACGTAGAATTGAGAACCATCTAAAAAAGTTTTATAGAACATTTTATATGTCTAATTTTTAGTGAATCTCATGCATTGTATTTGCAGCCAAGAGATAGATTCAGCCGCGGTATTTCGCGTATGATTTCGCTGAAATAAAATCTGGCTGCGACATTCGTTTTTTATATTATATAATACATTCGTATTTGTTCTTCTACAATTTTCTATAAATTTTTTATAATTCGCAGTATTGCATAAGTAATTTGTTTTTCAAATCACGTTCATTCGGTAGAATAGTATGACCCGATACCAAAAATTTGTGAAATATTGTTTCAATGATGACTTAGCCATTTTTATATATATTTATACACGCCAATGCCACTTTAATTTTACAATTTCCGTCTGTTTTGTGTATATACAGTAATTTCTTCACATTTTTGACTTTCTTTCTTTTTGACCACTTTCATAATTAACACTAAATGAATTCCATATAATATTTTGAAAAACAAAATATTTTGCTCTGAGTCCCATGTAAGATTTTAGGTTACGTTTTCGAGACAATTGTTTTTATTCTTTTTAGCGCTCCTCCGAACTTGTTTACCAAATTGACTGAAATTTATTGCACTGAATTTCTTAAGTATATACATACTCATATATATGTACATACACACACATATTTACGTATACACATCTTTACATATTTTACTATCAATGCAAATTCTGAATTATCAATCGGCACGGAAGCAATTACTAAAGAGAGTTCAGCGATAATGAAACGAAAGTGCCACATATTTATATCGGATCCTTTTTGTGTGTGGGCCGGCATTGGCAGCAGCAGTAGCCGTCGAGGCGCTTGTATCGTTGCCATTAGAAATCTACACCACCACAGCCATATGTCATTGTTGCTGCAAATGTAGCTGCTGATAAGTACAGCTTGCGGTGGCAGCCAGTGCAATGCGCTGGTCAGCTGAGCCTTCAGTGATATCAGCTGCTACTCGCCACCGCCGCGTTGTCACCGCTACTGGCAGCCTCTGATCAACAACAGCTCTCCTCAATGTGCGATGTATGAATGCGTGCTTGTATGTATGGATGTATGTATATACCTGTAGTATTTATTGCTTGCTGGTGCTTGGTGTACGCGTTACAGTGTCTGGTACCCATGAAGCGCACCGCCTATCGCTTCATAGACATCCAGATGCTTTTAAATGGTTCATAAAATAAATAATAAATAGCAGCAAACGCATGCACGCACACATATACATGCACTCTAACACAAAAATAGGTGCTTGCTCTCACAGACGCTCACAAGCACGCACACTTTGCTTTGTAATCACCTCAAATCGCGTTCACTTGTGATGCTTAAGCGCCGTTTTAATTCCAATATACACAATTTTTTCTTTTCTACCATTTTTCTACCATTTTATTTTCTTTGCTTTTTCACTTGTTTTCCATTTTTTTTTGTTTTGTTTTGTTATATTTTTTGTTTTTATTTTCCATTTGATTTTCATTGTGAAGTAGTCGCGCCTCGTCTATGTACTTAGAGTTATTTACTATTTGCCATATCGATGTCTTTAATTTAACTTCATTTTCATTTCTTTGGAATGAGTGAATAAATGCACGCACTAAATACATTTGTGTGTATGTATGTGTGTATGTATGTATGTATAAGTGCGTACATGTGTATTGTGATTGGAAAATGGAATACATTGTTTTTATGTGAAGCCGCCTTTCGGTTTGTCCGCTGGAACAAACTCCACTTTAGTCAGTAGCAAATTTTACAACGATCGACGCGCATACAATTTGACGAATGCATTTTTCATTTATTTTAAAAGTATACGAAACGTATCGTGATAACAAGAGAAGCATGTGATTTTGAGCAGTGCTACTTAAATTCGCCAACATCTTGCATCAAACTACTTATTTACGAGTATATTTGGAAATGCTTTTGCAAGTGCGCTGTCATGTAAATTTTAATTAAAAAGTGTGAATCAAAAATTCGTGTATTAACTTATTTGGAAAGAAATGCATTCAACTAGTCATTTGCGTACACATTCTTGCGATAGTCTAACGAAAATAATCGCTGCTGAAATCACCGAATATGTAAGTGAAATTTACTACCCAAGCAAATCGGATTCAAATCAATGTTGCTCATACGCCGTGTGCTGAGGTGCGGCAATGTGTGGGGGCAATGTGAAAGTGGAAATGTAAAGGTCGGGTCAACGGCTGGTTTCGTTTTAAAAATGGTAACAATGTTGAGACGGTGTTATAATGAAATAAAAATAAATAAGTCAGTGCTAAATTCTGTTCGCACCGAACTTTAATAAAATTGAGTTTTAGTCGGCTGTTAAATTTTGAACTCATCTTCTTCTTTCATAGCGTTACAATGCGGGGTGCGTCAAAGCTTCCTTCAAAATGCTCCTCCAAAGCGGTCTATCTCGAGCTATTGTTTCGTAGTTACGTATTCCCAGCTTCTTAAGATCGTGTGTCACTGCGTCTATTCAACGGTTACTTGGCCTGCTTTTGGCCTTCACGCCCATTAGCTTTCCTGTCAAGGCTTTCTTCACGGTACAGTCAACAGGCATACGGGTCACATGACCTAGTCATCTTATGCGCTGCGCTTTAACAAAACGCGCAGCTGTCTCGTTCTGAGTTAGATCGTTCAGTTCAGAGTTCAATCGGATTCTATAGGTACCATCATCCATTCTTATTGGGCCAAAGATCTTTCTTAAAAATTTTCTTTCCATGCGAGCAAACTGATCACAATCATCAACCTTAAGAGTCCATACTTCATAACCATATGTTAGGATTGGTCGAATTACTTCAGGCCCGGCATTTTGAACTCATACATAAATTTAAACTCATAAGCAATGAGTGTTGCAGCAGACGGACTCGATCGCCATTTTCCGAATTTCTTTTTCATCGTATTTGTTTTATTTTTCGTTTTTTTTGGTTTATCCCTTTTATTGCCTTTGAATAATTTTGCTTACTTTTTAACAAAGCAACACTTTTTCGTTTATGTACGTGATTATAGACCGATTTCATTTTTCATTTTCCATTTTTTCCCATTTTCAATACCAAACTACCTTGGACGAAGAGCAAAATGTGCACCAAGTTCCATTGAAAAATATATGAATTTCTGTCTTAGTTATTGTGGGCAAGAGCAGACGGACGGATATTTTCCTCATCATGAATTTATTACATTTTCGGGTATGCAATTTTACAGCGCATTGCATTTTTGCATGAAAAAGTGTAAATTTGAAGCGGCACACAAATCGCTTCGATTTTTGAAAAAAATTGTTTACTGGCGGGAGATTTCTTGTGCTTTCTTTCTGCTTCATGTATGCGCTCAAATCCGTATTCCCTAAAAAATTTAATATTTTGCGTCTTTTGCTTGATGCTGAAGAAATGTCATAAGGGGTGTAAAGTCTTTCTCAATTCCGCGAAATGTTCTCCCTCACTATTTTCTTCACGAAATCGATACTTCCTTGACTAATGTTTATTGCAGGACAATAATGAACTTGTTTTTGTAGATCGTTAATTTCCAATGATGCATTGCCCTCCAAAATAAGTTATTTTCCCTTAGAAACGTCCTGTCTCTATATCCTGTCTCTATTATAAAAAACTATTAGTGAACGTTTTGAAAAATTTAAAAAACTGATTGCTTACATTTTAGTGCTCGGAATGAGATTCTCTGTTCTCAACAATTAACCTAATATTGGCCATACTATGATCCCATGTAACAGGTGAATTTATTGCGCTTATAATGAGCCCAAATATAAAACTTTGGCGAGCGTCGCTAACTGCTAAAACTTTCAACGAAATTATAAACCATAGGAAAAAATACTGTTAATATTACAAACGCTAGGTCTGCAACCTGTTGTTTCAAACAATAAATTTATTGCTTATTTCAAATTGAATATAACAGGTAGTCGAAATCCGAACCTGGCTGGGAAACCATTTTTGAAACTAAAGTCTGAAAATTACTGCCTTTTGTGTCAAACCTTCAACTACTTCTGACGCAGTTTTCACTTTATTTCATTAAATAAATAAAATTTATCTCATCAGATTATCGAAGTACGCTTTATTTCCTAGGTTAGGTTAGGTTGAAGCGGTTGTCCTGTGGGACACACTCAGGCTCATAGCCCATTGTGATGCCGCGTGGGGAGCTTGTCCCTATCTCTCCTAAAACCAGTGTGTGTTTTTCAAAAATTTTAATATATCTCCGATTTCTATAGTACTGAGGTCTTCTAGCTCATTAAAAAATTGTCTACCCAGAATAGTAAACCTGCGTCTGGATAGAGCAGGGCAGTGGCACAGTAGGTGCGAGATTGTCTCTTCCTCGTCCTCATCTAGACAACTCCTACAGAAGTCATGTGTTTGCACCCCCATCCTTTGGGCGTGTCTGCCTATTAAGCAGTGCCCCGTTATGACTGAGATCAATGTGCTAAGACTGTGTTTATTTTGGCTTAGCAGAGATTCTGTGCGTTTAGCATTTAGAGTCGGCCAAAGTTGACGGGCGATTTTGCAGGTTGCTTCATTTCGCCATCTTTCGTTTGCTTTCTTTACAATTTCTTCAAGGATGTGTAGCTTACATGTTTGTAAGGGTATCCCTATGTAATTATCTATGTGCTCGTCAGACAATTTAGTACCAAGTCTTGCTAGTTCATCGGCTCTGCAGTTACCCTCAATGTCGCGATGGCCAGGAACCCATGTTACCTTTAGGTGAAATGACTCAGCCATCTCGTTAAGAGATGTGCGGCATTTCATGGCTACCTTGGAGGTTGTCGACTGTTTTGTGAGGGATTTTATCGCCGCTTGGCTATCAGTAAAAATGTAGTTATCATTTCCGGATATCGCATCACACTGTATCAGTGTCGCGGCTTTTATTATTGCCATCAGTTCAGCCTGAAAGACACTACAGTAGTCGGGGAGCCGAAAACTGAAGGAGATCCCCAGATGTGCAGAATATACACCTCCGCCCACCCTGCCCTCGAGCTTTGAGCCATCTGTGTAAACATGGATGGACTCGCCTTGTCTCACGTCGTCCCGTTCCCACTCTTCCCTTGAGGGTAGGAGGGTCGTAAACGATGTAATGGCAAGTATAGGCGGGAGTGCATAGTCCACCAGTCCGGGAAGCCCCAAAGTGCTAGCCAGGATTTTACCGTGGCCATAATCCGTGTTTGACCACTTGTTTAGAGTGTTCAGCCTTATTGCCGCACTGCGTGCGTTATATATTGCCTGCAGATCTACCGGAAGGAGGTTTAGTGTCGCATATAATGCTCTCAATGGTGTGGTTGACATGGCGCCGGTTATCAGAACAGATGCTAGTCTTTGCACCTTGTCAAGTTTCTTGATATTCCCACCCTTCTGAAGGGCATCCCACCATATTACTATACCGTAGTAGAGAATTGGCCTAACCACTGCTGTGTAGAGCCAATGTATCATTCTGGGTTCCAATCCCCATTTCTTCCCTTATTTCCTAAATATTGATGCAAAAATCTTGTGTTATTTGCAATGTTTAAAGAATTAATTTACGATCAAGTCTTTGTACTAACTCGTCTCATGGTGCGCCGTACCAGACTCCCCACCAAACAATAAATTTTGGTGAAACTATGATATTATCTCCTGGTGTACCTAAAGATGACAATCAGTAAGTTCTATGAGATTATTATTATTATTATTTTTTGTAAAAATTATCGAATACGTTCAACGGAATCATCAAATAGATACCCTGCTTATTGACTGAGAAATTTCAGCATTGGGAAGCGAATACTAGATTTTTTTTTGTAATTTTATATTTTTTGCAAGAAGTTAAATAACAGAATGTATGAAATATGAAATAAGTAATCAAACCTAGAAATTTCTTAATAAATATAACAGTCACTTATCAGATTACTAGATTTGGACAATAACTATGGTGAAGAACAGAAGTGTGAGCGAATTTTCGCCTGCCACGTATTCGCTAGCTGAAATCTACACGATATTTTCTCATACATATATTCACACACTCGTCCAATCAGTCGTTGTGCACCCTACAAGGCAGCTGACTATCATATAAGCACTCATATTATCATCATCACTATCCTCATCCAACTACACGTTTTCGTTCTAGCCATGGAAAAGTTCTGATAGTTTCCCCTTGTCGGTGTGATATTTTATCCTTTTTTTACCAATAGCAATATCTTATAACTGAAAAATATATCTGCTATACTCTAAAGACAAGGCAACTAATCATTTTTATTCTTACAATGTAATAACTGCTGACAACTAAACTCCTCATTGTCGTCATGACAAACTTCTCAGCACTAATAATCATACTTCTCATTTTTCTTCTCTACAAGTAATCAGCACTGATGGGCCAAACAACTAATTTTCGTCATCAAAAAGTATTCAGCACAAACTCCTCATTTTCGTAAAAAGTAATCAGACTGAGGGATTTTTGTCATCATAAAATGTTTTATTTAGAAATATATAAAATTTATATTTTTTGTTTTCATTAGAAAACTTTTACATACCAATTCGGTGTTTCATCCACGGAGATTCGAACTCATGAATTTTCAAGTTTTAGCCAAGCATCTACACTATATAACCAACAGAGCCAAATTTCACAGTAGAACTTTTTGACATTGTGTTAAGGGGGAGCCTGGTTTATGAGGTCTAAAAATTGCATCTCTTTGCGATTTTTTTTTTAAGGAAAAAATTAATTTAGCAATGCAAAGTTTTTTCTATCTTTTAATGAACATTTAAAAAGTATAAAAAATTGTTGTACTGGTTAAAATAAGTTGAAAAAAATGTTTAACATAGAAATTAGTAGAGCGCTGCAACGCTGGAGTTTCCAACTGGCGTACAAGATACAGCTCGTAATTATTATCTAAAGCAAAAAATTCAAATGGATTTCTAATTATCATGATTTTTTATTCTAGATGAACTAAGAAAACTGAGAGAAATTCCAAAATTTCAACTTTTTGGAGGCTTTAAAGAAAAAAATGCCTTTTTATAAAAAAAATTCACTTCAACTTGGTATAAAAATCTTGAAATTTTTTTTTATCTATTTTGTTAGTTCAAATAGAAGAGAATTTAATACTGAAGGGAACAAGCTATGATTCATTTAAAAGGGTTCATTAGTTTTTTTTTCATTCATGTCGCCAATTCAAAGAAATCATAAAAATGAAAAGTCGAGAAAAGAAGATAAAGTTTGTACTATAGCTGTCCGGTCACAGCGTAACTACCTAACGCTCGCCTACCTTTGGCTTTGTACATACGGAAATATTGAGAATTAGGCTCTGTAACTTTGTGTGAATATTCTGAAATATATTAGGCTCCCCCTTAATTTTTTTCGTATATCACTAACACATTCTCAGTTTTTTTTTCGTAAACAAACCGATTCATAACTCATACTTTGTCCGCCCATCCGCTGAGTCTGCCGAATTCAATCATCACTACCCCAAATCGCTCAAAAACTGCCCTAAGTCAGAGGTCACCAAATTGACTGAGTATATCAATGCTTCACAGCAAGTATTTATTGTTGTAAGCCAATTACAGTGAGTCAAAAAAGTATTAGCACACTCGAAAAACCAAACTTCTCAGTTCTATAACTTTTCTTCTAATGCAAGTATAAAAAAAATAGAAAGCAAATTCACATCAAAAAAGTATTGAAACATTCTTTATGTTAGCTTATGCTTTTGGCGTCGCAACGGTAAACTCCCGTTATTTTCACTTTTGGTTTTTACTAATTCGTACGTTTTAGGAATTGCATACGGTCGCAATCACTTTTGATCGCGATTTCAATGGCCCAAAATGGGCAGTGGTGCTGAAATTCCCCTAGATCTCCTTCAATTAATAATAAAACTGTATTTAGAATAAAAATCCTATCGCGAAATTGGCAAACTTGTCGATAAATCATGGTCTAGCGTTCGAAACATCGTTATGCATTATTGCAATACTGACAAAATAGCTCCGGAGAGCAGATCTGGCCGCCCAAAGAAATTAACCGAAAGACAGGAGCGAATTATAGGGTCAACGGTGGCACAAAATCCAAAAACTTCGGCTGTCAAATTGTGCGAGACCCTGGAAAATTCATTTGAAATCAGTTTCAACCCTCAATTTATTTGGGTCAGATGGAGCACAAAAGATTTGGCGAAAGCCAAATAAAGAGCTTCAAAAGAACAATCTGCTCAAAACAGTTAAACACGGTGGAGTAATTGTGATGGGTTGGGGGTGTTTCACGGCATCTGGTGTCGGAAAGCTCGTGTTCATAGATGAGACAATGGATAAGCATGTGTATTGCGACATTTTTAAATAAATGTAAGTCCAAGCGTCAAAAAACTGGGCCTTAATGGGACAACTTGGCAATTTCAACAAGATAATGAACCAAAACATTCGTCTTATCTTGTGCAGGAGTGGTTGAAATGCCATTGCAAATAGCTTAAAACATCTTAAAACAATTTTTAAGGCGCTTAAAGAATTTGAAAAACTTAACATATTTTATCACATTGCATAGTTCAATTTATATTGGATAAAACCTACTACTTGCGGTGAAAATAGTTATTAGTCTAGTTTTCGACTGCGGTCGATACTAGTTTTTATTAATATAAAATTAGTATTGTTACAATTTAGATTTTATTGATATTATTCTTTAATACATTTTTCAGCTAATATACAAATGTTTTTATCTCTCAAATTTATAAACTTTTAATATTTTAAATACAATAAATTTCGTAAAAGCTTTGCATGCTGAAATCTTATTCCGGTAAAGTAAAATTGTCTCACAATTATCGCTTTCTTTGCGCTTAATTAACCTACTGACTTCCATGCTCCACTTGCTTCCCCAATAAATCAGATTAAATATTATATTTATGCACATATCTACATTTACATAAATAAGTAATAAATAATAGAGTGCCAAGCATTTCCGTGTGCAACAATGAAACAGAAAACATCTATTGTAAGCAAATTCCATTCCAGAAGAGCCCTGCGGTAATTATGCCCGCCGATTGCACCTCAAGAAGGTCTGTATGAAAATTAGTAATATTTTTAATATATTTTTTGCGCACACTGCAAACACGCCCATAGCCTGTTCATTTGCATACATATTTGCTGCGTACACATTTTATTTGCCACTTCCTCTGAACGAGTTGCTCGTCCGCCTTAAGGCCACTTGCCACATTCGAATGCATATTAGCAATTGGCGCCCATGACTGGATACTGAATACCTCGAAAACTGCAATGCTGGAAGTTGTTAGAAAAAAGGAACAAAAAATAGACGCTACGAAAAAGACGTGCATGGCGAAGGCATTGCGTGTGAAAATGCCAACAGTTGATATGCGAAATAAATCACGTTAACGACCAAATTTCAGTGGTAGAAACAAAACCAGGACGGACAGATAAAAAGAAGCACAGTCTGATTGGTCATATGTGTGTGTACAGGGACGGTGGTGAGCTTAACAATACAGACAGGTAGATTTACAAAAGAATTAAGAAATACAGACATTTATCTAAAACTTTTCATTTTTATCAATGACATAAGCAAACTCTTTACCTTTTCGCATTTCTTGTGGTTCGCGGATGATTTAAAAATTTTCTCATCTGTTAAAGACTTAGTAGATGCTCAGAAGCCTCAACTCGCCTTGAACAATCTTCATCGCTGTTGCATCATGAGGTCTCGTCAGTCTCTGAATATTAAAAAAATGCTTTCATTTAACATTTTCGAGGTATCACTACATTTTTAATACGTCCTACAACATTTCTAATAATATACTCTCGTGGGTTTTCTCACAGGTCACTATGCGCGAGGAATGCATGCTGTGAGACTTGGAATCACCTCGAGTCCTTTGTGCGCTGGATGTATGGAGGATGATGTGGAATCATCTTAGCACCTTCTCCTTAGCTGCCTTGCTCTGGCGGGGCTAATATCCAGGCATCTTGGCTCTTACTTCTTTGCTACGCCTGCTGATATTAAAAATCTGATGAATTTCATCAGCAGCACGGTTGACACAAATTCATAATGGTATCACACAGGACGAATCCATTATTCTTCGTCCAAGTGTGCTCATTCCTTGGGAAACCATACCCGACTAACCAATACTACAAAGTGTAACAGAGTTTAAGGATCTTGGTAGTACAATGAACTTAATGTTGTCTGAGTGCTGTATTTGCCAGTCTGTCACGACAAAAAAATACACAGGACCGTGGATTTTTAGGCGTCTTCAGTGGTCACGTTAAATTTATTCTTTCTAAATCGTATTCGGATCTAGGCTTCTTTCATCGCAACACATCTGCATATTCTGATTTGTATACCTATAAACTGCTGTTTACGGCTCTTGTTAGTTCTCACTTCGAGTACGCTTTTATCATTCGGAGACCTTACGACCAACTTTCGCATTCAAAAAATATTTCTTAAGCAGGCATTACACTCCCTACAATTTGAGTCCCCTGTACCAACCTATAATTCTCAACTGAAGCTAATTAATTTAACATTTGTAGAAAAAGAAGGGCAGTCCTTTCACTTTCGTTTATTTTCAGTGTTGTTAATGGCATCGTCAACTGTCCAGATCAACTTGAGCGGATAAGCTTTAATGTTCCACAAAGAAGTATTCGAAATGTTTAGCCCTTTTTATGGGAAGAACATGAAGACTAAATTTACGAGTAATGCACCCATTGCTCGCCTACTTAGAGACTATAAATGACAACTCCAGCCTGCTGGATTTCGCTTCACCTGGAGCTAATTTTGTAAAAAGTTGTTGCTTAATATTCATTTTTATTGCTAATCTTTTAGTTGCCAAATTTGGTTTGTTTTTCTTTACATTTTTGTCTAGTCTGTAAGGTAATTTGTACGAGTACTGTAGATCATTAAAATAAATAATTTAATTAATATCAATTCTAAATGCCTCGCTCCAACCTTTGGCATTATCACATTCAAGTGGAAAATTTAAAGGAGGGGTTGGTAACTGGTTTCCATCCGAATTGGGTGATCCGCTTATAAACGGTGATCAATTCAATGGCATTGGATTTTAAATTCAAATTAAAAAAAAACGGGTATTCAAATTAATTGGGCAATCTTTATTATTTTTGTGTAGAATTATTCATGTCATTTATGTCTTCAAATAACTGCACCGTTGCGGAGATATCGGACCTCAGTTTCCGACATTAAAACATCGTTTAGCATGGCGCGCTGGCGCTGATTTAATATTGATTTCACGCATGGCCGCTTATTCCTCCACGCCATAGAGCACACCAGGTAGCTCTTTGGACCAAATACAATAATTTTGCTTACTGACGTAGCCATTAGGCTAAAAATGGGCCTCATCGCTGAACCAAATTCGGACTCCAAACACTTTTCACAGAGCGTCAATTTTCATATTCATAGAATTGTGCGATTTGTAAATGTGGTTGAGGCGTAAGTCTTTCCTTGATGAAATGTCAATGAATACTGAAACAAATTATATTAGGCGCGCAACTAAATTCTGATTGATTTTGATGAAAATACAACATTATTCTGAAAAAAATGGTTACAAGTGAATCATTTCCCAGTATTGCCCATCGCTGGCTACTACTTTTTCTCATCTTTCTGGTAGATCTCGTATACCGTCGCGCTAAAACTGTTCATCTTTTGAGGCTATCCACGGATCAAGCCATTTTTTTATGTCTTCATATGAATGGAACTGCTGGTCAGCTAAACCATGTGCCATCGATCGGAACAGGTGATAATCGGACGGCGCAATATCTGGAGAATATGGCGGATGGAGTAGGATTTCCCATTCGACTTTTTCCAGGTAGGTTTTAACGGGTTTGGCAACGTGGGGCCGAGCGTTGTCATCTCCCCTGTTTCTGAATTATTCCCAAAGCATGCAATCGCTTGGAAATGGATTGGCGGGTAACTCATAATACTGAAGCAAGCGCTTCTTGCGTTTGGCACGGATCCTCATTGAGCAATGCCTCCAATTCAGCATCTTCGAAGGGTTTTGGCCTTCCTTCACGCGGACGGTGGTCAACATTAAAATCACCGTTTTGCAGCGACAAAACCAATCTCGGCACGATGTTTCACTCAAAGCAGCATCTCCATAAACTTTTCGTAGCTCTCGATGCGCTTCAGCCACCGTTTTTTTCGAATGAAAGAGGAAAATCAACACTTCCCGCAAATGACGATTATTCGGCACAAAATCCGACATTTTCACAAAACCAAAAGTATATGATACCAAAACCAAATCACTAATATGTCGAAGCAGTTTGTTTACCATACGTCTAAGCTTGGTT
Organism: Anastrepha fraterculus; assembly: GCA_037575425.1. Classification (NCBI taxonomy): domain Eukaryota; kingdom Metazoa; phylum Arthropoda; class Insecta; order Diptera; family Tephritidae; genus Anastrepha; species Anastrepha fraterculus. The sequence continues at coordinate 121,003 of JAYXIM010054543.1, forward strand.
TATGACGTTTAGGTTATGCTAGAATCGACTAGCACACAGTGCTGGCGACATATATTGACAAACAGCGGGAACTTAGTTGCGTACCTAATATATGATATTTAGTTTGGCAGTAGTCACGCGTGACCTATCAAATAAACCCTATTGGAAAAAGTACCTCCAATCGGATCACCCTTTCTTAGCACAAATATGTGTGTACATATAAGTGAAGTTGTGGAAGATTTTTGCGTTTTGCGTGCGCACTGCACATATTTTAATTGAAAAAATTGCGTTTAATGTTGTTGTTATTGTTGATAACACTTTGATTGTTAGAGCTGATAGTATCTGCTACGGTTGTAAACTTTATGCGCATATGTCATTACTAGGTTGTTGGTGAAATTTTTTCTGACATGCAACACAACTCTCGAAAGCATTCAAATTGGCAGCGACAATGCGTCAGCAAAGTGTTTTCGTACTTTTTTCACTCTTATTTTTGTTAAGGGAAAAGGCAAACCTACTTAACTTCACAAATCTATGATCGTTAAATTAAGTAAATACGCTTTAGATGCACACTTTCTTTTTTTGATAGCCACTGCTGCAAATTGCCAACAGTTATAGACCAAGCACTCAGTCAGCAAACCAATCATGGCATGAATGTCTTAAAAAAGATTTTTTCAATTTTGTCCGAACGTCAACTAGGCGTATAAATCACGATTTTATCACACATCACAAATCTAGCATTTCCATCATTTGTCAATTTTTCAATTATGCTTTATGATCTGCTTCAGAAATTATTACTGCCCATACTTAGACGCGCGCACATACTTACATCCATGCATGCACCTACATACTCGTACATACGTACAGATGTACGCTCAATAAAATCGCTTCTTTGCCGGTCACTGCAACTCCAACTACTTCTGCAACCCAGCTTCAGTACAGATCTAAATCATCTAACTCAACCGTGCGCGTCACCTCAAATGGCTGTTGCAGCAACTTTTACTGCTTACGCCACAGCAACCAACCGTTGGTGGCAGTGCGGCAGCAATCAATTTTCACGCATGCCACTTTGGGAGCTGCCGAGCGCATGCAACATAGCGAGCATCATCAACAACAGCAGTAAATACAAAACGCTCCAACGCGTTTGTGGCAGGCAGACAAGCTACACACACAGACAAACTGACATTGTCAGTTACTAATTAATAATTTTCAAATTAAAATCCCATTAGATATGAAAATTGGATAAAGAAATTCTCGGTGGCCCCCAAAGCTCGTTGGCACAATGGCAGACAAAGAGAGAGAGAGAGAGAAAGGGGAAGGAGCACTTGCGCTGGATCTGTAGTAAATAAATGGTGATGCTGCGGCGTTCATAGAGCGGGCGTGAACGTTGGTGAATAGACAGCGCGTACAACGTATGCCTTCAGTTAGATGTATGTATGTATATACACTAGGGGTGTCATTAAATAAAGGTATTAAAAATTTAAGTTTTTTGAAAATCCCATTTTCACTAATACTGACAAATCTTCAAGTAATGTTTGTAATTAAAAAAAAAACCCACATGACTCAGGACCGCATATTTCACAAATAAGAATGCAAATCAAGGTACTTTGGAAGTAAGAATCAATAACTGCTTTCGATTTACCACTTCTCCAGTTGCTAAGCATGCATTTTTTTTCCTTGTTCACTCCTCTCAGGATCATAGGGCCTCGACAAGACTCTTATGGGCTGTTGTTTTTGCACCGTTCCATAAGAAGCCGGCATCTGCTAGTTCGCGCAGCATCAACCTTCTCCAAGTGATTTTTGGTCGACCGCGACCTCTGCTCCCTTGCGCGTTCCAGTCAAGTGCCATTCTCGTGATGCTATCTGGTGGTTTTCTCAGTGTGTGACCTATCCATCGCCACTTTCTGCGTTTGATTTCCCTCAGAATGGGTTCCTCGTTCGTTAATCTCCACAGTGCGTCGTTACTGGTGGTGTTTGGCCAAAATATTCTGCAGATGATGCGGAGGCATTTGTGGATGGAGGATTGTAGCCTCTGTGTGATGGTGTTAGAGACCAGCCATGTTTCGCTTCTGTACCACAATATTGCCTTAACACATCAGCCGGATATTCGTAGTTTGGTGCGCCTGGAGATTTGCGAACTCCCCCATACTGTTTGCATTCGCGCGAATGCCGCCCTAACTTTGTTTAGCCCGCAGTAGCCATCTTCATCTGCTCCAACATCTGCCGTGATGATGCAGCCGAGGTAGCAGTAGCTTTCGACGAATTCTGCCGGGCATCCGTCAACCGATATCTGCCTTGCGTTTTTGTGGTTAACTCTCATGGCCTTGGTCTTAGCGATGTTGACCTCCAGTCCGACATTCCCTCCCCACGAGACTAGTTTGCCCGCCTTCGCTTGCATGTCGGAGAGTTTGTAAGAGAGGGGGCAGATGTCAACGGCGAAGTCCAGGTCCTCAAGATGTCTGGTGAAACTCCATACGATGCCTTTTTTGTGCAGGGTCAGTTGGCTCATGACGTCATCAAGGACGATGGCGAAGAGAAGGGGCGACAGGGGACAACCTTGCCTTACGCCTGCGTTGGTAGTGAATGGATCGCTGATATCGCCTTTGTGAAGCACTGCCAGTTCGGAGTTCTCGTAGAGAGCTTTGATGAGGCGGATTGTCTTGGCGGGAACTCCCTCTCTACTCAGTGCCAGCCATATTGCGTCTCGTTTGATAGTGTCGAACGCCTTCTTAAAGTCTACGAACAGCATGTGGAGCGGGGAGCGCCACTCAACTGATTGTTCTACTATAATCCGAAGTGTGTTGGCTTGGTCAACACAGCTTCGGTGAGGGCGAAAACCAGCTTGCTCGTCTCTTAAGGAGCGTTCGATATCTTTGAGCCTACTTTGTATGATTACGGCTACAATTTTGTAGATGGTGTTAAGTAGGGTTATTCCTCGCCAGTTGCCGCAGTCACACAGGTCGCCTTTCTTGGGCAGCTTCACTATGATACCTTTTGTCCGGCGGCGATGTGGAGATGAAGAATTTCCGCTTACGGAAGTAAATTCATTTCTGTAAAACAAAAAGCTTTCAGTAAGTAAATTAAACCAACTTTGTTCAAAATTGAAAAGTTTTTATTGCATCAAAGTTTTCACTTCCTCTAATTCGATATTTAAAGTTTTTCTGTATTCCGAAATCGTAAAAGCTACGGGACTCCATAATCCAGATATCCCGCAATTTCAGGATCGCGTGATTGGCATCCCTAATGGCCACATATTGATAAATGTATGTATGTATGTGCATTTCTGCTGCTATAATCACCTGCTGTGCTCACTGTGTAACACTACAATTTCAGTTAACGCCACAAGTGAAAAAGTCTACTGCGTTTGTTATAGTTCTTTTTGCTATTCCAACGGTCAATTGAATTGATAGCAACGGTTGCAGCCACGCAGTAAGCACACAGCAAAGGCAATAAGCAAAGCAGCCGGCAGACGGTCGCCTTCTATGGTAAGCGCCGTTGCGTGTGTGTGTGTGTCTGTGCACGTTTCGTCTTCTTGAATGGTGCATATCCATTCATTAAAAAATCCATCTTAAGCCATCCATTGCCATTGCCGTTACGGTAGCAGGCGTGCAATTTGCTGCAGTGTGGCACGCGCTCTACTTACATGCATTCAACAAATAAATTCTGACAATGTAGTTGCAACAGCGTAGCGCAAATCACACTATTTTGATTGCACGAAAATTGCAACTGTGGAGACTTGGTCATGTGTTGGCAACACTGATCGTTTGAAGGTTTATGAGCGCAACGGAATTGTAAAATTTACCCTTTCTTCATTTATTTCTCGTATTGTTGCATTCTGCGGGTGGCTTTAATTTTCTTTTGCTACATATTTCACACAGGCAAACTGCTTTCATTTTCTCACATGGCTTAATTATGTACCTTTTTTTGCTAATCTTAATTTCCATTTCTATATTAATATATGTATATATGTATGTATGTATACATATATGTATATAACAGAAATTATTACGTAGAAAATTGAAAGTGAATGCAAATTAAATGCCATTTCCATATCATTGCATTTTGCCGCATTTAAAAAATATTCTGCACATAAAATATTTTAATTTTCCTGATAAAGTTTTCATTCACAAGCCACACAAGTTAAGTTTACTAGGCTTTTCACTGACGCTTTTAAAAAATATAGGAAACATCTTATCTTTCCTGCAAGAGTGTTTACATTCCCTATAAATGTTAGCGGAATGCTGGGAAAGTGACAGGATTTGTCCAGATATACACAATTAGAGTTGTCCCGGTAATGTATTGGATTGGCAACTAAGTAATTGCGGATTTCACTCATAGATGGCTTCAGTTGAATTTTTAGGTTTGCAGACTTAGTACAAATGTAAAATACATTTTGTTATTTGACAGTTGGCAATTCAGCTGTCAATCAGTAAAAAAAAGTGTTGATCGATTGCGTAGTTTTCGTTTGGCGTTCGTTGAAAAATGGAAATACAAAAGGAACATTTTCGTCATATTTTGCTTTTTTATTTTCGCAAAGGAAAACCCGCATCGCAAGCTCATAAAAAGTTATGTGCCTTTTATCGTGACGAAGCCTTAAAAGAACTGCAGTGTCAAAATTGGCTTGCCAAATTTCGTTCTGGTGAATCCCATGGCCCAAATCAAAGCAGTAATCGATTCGGATCATCTCAATACAGCACGTGAGATTGCAGAGAAGCTTCATGTATCACATACATGCATTGAAAATCACTTAAAACAACTTGGCTGTGTTCAAAATCTCGATACATGGGTTCCTCACGAACTGAAAGAAACGCATTTAACGCAACGCATTAAGAGCTGCGATTTGCTAAAGAAACGTAATGAAAATGATCCATTTTTAAAACGACTGATAACTGGCGATGAAAAATGGGTTGTTTACAACAATATCAAGCGGAAAAGATCGTGCAGCAGGCCGGGTGAACCAACTCAAAGAACATAAAAAGCTGATATTCGTCAAAAGAAGGTTATTTTATCAGTTTAGTGGGATTACAAAGGTATTGTCCACTTTGTACTCTTACAACCCAACCGAACGATCAATTCTGATGTCGAACAACTAATAAAATTAAACAATCCAGTTGAAGAAAAGCGGCCCGAATTGACAAATCGAAAAAGTATTGTATTCCATCATGATAACGCCAGGCCACACACATCCTTGGTCACTCGGTAAAAATTATTGGAGCTTGGTTGGGATGTTTTGCCACATCCACCATATATGTAGTCCTGGCCTTACACCATCTGATTAGTATTTGTTTCGTTACTTTACAAAACTCCTTGAATGGTAAAAATTTCAATAATGATGATGATGTCAAAACGTACCTGTTTCAGTTTTTTGCTAATAAAAACCAGAAGTTTTATGAACGTGGGATTATGATGCTGCCTGAAAGATGGCAAGAGGTCATTGATCAAAATGGGCAATACATCACAGAATAAAGTTATTACTCGGGTATACTCGACATACTCATAAGCATTTAAAGAGTTAAAAACATATACGTAGCTGAAAACCCTCATAAGTTTATGCTTCATCTAATATTTTTGAATCGTAAAAAATGATTAAAAAAACTCCTTCCTTAAAGAAATATGGCAGGGCTCCAAGAAAAAAAACTTCTAATAAAATCCAATTGTCTTTTGGAGGCGGGAATGGGAAAACATAAATAATATAATTTAGGAAAAAGAGTCCATAATTTCAATGCTTTGAACGTACCCAGAAAAAAAGTGCGTGAAGTGAAACTTTCAAGGCAGACAAAGAAAGAGGGAGAGACCCGAGAGAGAATGAGAGAGAGAGAGAGAAAGAAGGAATATATATCTAAATAAATTCCCAACATTTGCTGAGAATACAAATAGACAAAATTTACAAAAAACGGAGATGAGTCGACCGGAGCAGCAAACCGTGGCAACAACGCAACTACTCGAGCGTTTATCACCGGCACAAACGGAGCGATTCCAAGACCACAGAAACAGCATATATAACCTACAAATTTGCAATACCAACAAATCAAACGCCAGAATAGATAGGCAGTGTTATAGTTCTCGCAAGACACTAGCCAGAACCGGAAATAAGCGCTAAAAACATCGCCACTCAGGAAAAATAGCATAAAGTGTATCTAAGATATATAATATACAAGCTATAGCTCTCTCTCTCCTTTTCCTCTACGTTATATCTTTTTTCTCTCTCGCGGAACGAAAATGCCCAAAACGTCGCATGGCCTTGAAATTGTACTCTCCATTCGCGCTCCTCCATCGACGCATAAGAAGTTTCACTTCAAAAATAAATAAATATTTAGGGATACAAAGAAGTTGTCGCATTTTCGCATTGACTTTTGGAAGAAATCATAGATATTTGGCGCTATATATACTTGGACAATCACAATCACGATGCTACCTCTAGCTCTAATGGCTCAGAAAATGTAGTATGAATTATTATGAGTTGTTTTGTAATCGCTCCAGATCTATTGTAGAATGAATTCACCAGCCACCCTCTTCTTATTAAAGTTCTACAATTCTTTAAATTTTTCTCATATGAATCTGCTAATTTAATCTGATCTGTTAATTTACCACTCTGTGTGCCTTCTCTATCGATATTCTGTTCATTGTCTTAAATTCTTTTGCATTGACTTTAATACATTTTTCATTGAATTTGTCACATCTTATCACAGCAAAAGTTATTGGTAAACAACTCAATCGATACCGTTGAGTCGCACGATTTGAGACGTCAGCGAGCTGGGTGAATGAACAATGGGGGCTTTCAGTAGCATTGTGCCGCTTTACAGAGCATGATGATGAGTTGATAATTAAAGTATAATAAAACGGCGAACAAGTGCATATGTACATATTTATGTTTGTCTGTATGTATATTTGTATATATACCCCGCAAGCTAAGTACCAGCTAGAAATGTGGTTATGTGAGAAGAGATACAAAAGCGCATGCATTTTTTCGAACATAGCCGCGTATAAATACAAGCCACTTTTATCATTTATGCTTGCGCTATTAGAACTGTTCGATTTTATTGATTTTACTGCATGCCTGCAGCTCCTCTAATTCCCCTTCCGTTGGCTAATGTTTTAGCGAACAAGTCGTTTTTTTTTTTATAATTTCAACTTCTGTAGCGGTTAATGCCGCCAAATTTAGTTTGAACAAAATTTGCGAACTATTACTTTCTACACTATATCATTTGAGAAATTTATTTCAATTATTTATTATGAAAAAGTGAAATATATAATATTTAAAATTAATTAATTATAAAATATTATTTTAAATAATTCATACAATTTTTTCATGGAAATTAATTCCTCCAATTATTTAGATACATAAATAAACAAATCGCACAAAAAAATACAAACAGGAATTAGAAAATTTTATTTGCTGTGATGGTTGAAATGCTAGTTAATAGTTTAAAATGAAATTTGATTACCAAAAATTCATAACATTCAACTATATTTCGTCACCGTCATTATCAGATAAAAATTCTCGATTGATATCTCTTCAAAAATATAACAAGATTATATTTTGCAGGTCTGAAATTAGTATCTTTGACAGCACTTTTTTGACAAACTTGAAACTAGTTCAACATTTTTATCTGAAAAAAAAAATCAAAGCCGTAACTTATTGTAGCTTCTCTGCCATTCCCGATAGCGCAAAACAAAATACGAGACTTCCTCAAAAAAAGATGACTTTTTTCTTGTTGAAAAAGATTTCCTTATTCGTCCATATCCATTAATTACTTTCGAAATCATCCTCAAATACTGTTATACATATATATGTGCATATAGGGTAGATACCTATGACATGAGACTTTCAGCTATTAGTCCATAGATGTCGCTAGGAGTATTTTTAAACCTTCCCAAATGTCTTATTTTTTCGTCTGTCATCTGTCAACAATATTCAGTTCATTGTTTGTTACTTTTCTTACAACAATGCATTTTTGTCGCTCTTAAAAATGTCGAATTTCGTGCCTTCAAACTACGATTTGCGGACATCGTTGATTTTCTGTTATCAATTGAAGAAAAACGCTTCTCAAGCTCATCAAATGCTTATAACTAGAAGCTTATGGTGGACATGCTCTAAGTAGAGCACAGTGCTTCAGGTGGTTTGAAAAATTTCGAAGTGGTGATTTTAGCGTGGAGAACGGGGACCGTGGCCGGCCACTGAAAAAGTTTGAGGACACCGAATTGCAAGCATTGTTGGATGAAGATGATGGTCAAATGCAAGAAATGATGGCAGACCAGTTGGGAGTGACCCAAAAAACCATTTCCAAACGTTTGAAAGACATGGGCATGATTTTAAAGGTCAGAATATGGGTGCCACATGAACTGACTGAAAGGCAGCAAAAGAACCAAAAAAACACTTGTGAAATGTAGCTCTCCCGGTTCAAAAGGAAGTCTTTTTTGCAACGAATCGTTACGGTTGATGAAAAATTGGTGTATTTCTCCAATCCCAAGCGTAAACGATCGTATGGTCCGCCCGGCCACAAGCTAAAAACAACGACCAAACCAAATCGGCAATGCTGTGTGTTTTCTGGAATCAGCGGGGTATGATTTGGTACGAGCTATTAAAACCAGGTGAAACAGTTGGCGGTGCGCGCTACCAACGACAATTGGCCGTTTTGAACAGCGCTATACACCGAAAACGCCCAGAATATGCCGATCGGCGTCACAAATTAATTTTTCTTGATGACATTGTACCGCCACATCGAACAAGAGCGACCCGGGAATTGGTGGAGACGCACGATTGGGAACCGCAGGTGCATGCGTCTTACTCACCAGACTTGGCGCGCCTTCCGATAATCATTTGTTTGCATCGATGGGCCACGCACTTTCCGAGCAGCGCTTCTCACGAAGAAGCCAAAAAATGGCTCGATGATTGGTTTGCGGCCAAAGACGGCCAATTTTTTTGGCTCAGCATCCACCAATTGCCTGAGACATGGGAAAAATGTACCGCTAGCGATGGCTATTATTTTGAAGATTAAATTTGTAACCATTTCTTGTTAATAAACGTTTGAAATTGAAAAAAGTCTCATTTGATAGGTATCTACCGGTATAATACACTTTGAGCAGCGTCTTTTCCAATCCTCGAAACCCTTCTGACATGCGAAAAAAACAAAGCCGGAACTTAATTTCTCTGCCATTCCCAATAGCGCAAAACAAAATACGAGAAAATCTGCGGAGTAATGATTTATTCTTTCTGAAGTGGATTAGAACTGTTTATGCCTCGAAGGCACCTTTGATTAGGCCATTGCATGAGTTTAACCAGATTTCTTTGGCTTTTGATTTATCGCTATCTAAACATAAGTTCAAATTGTCACTCAATGAAATTTTTAAGTAGTAAGAAAACAAGTACATATATGTATATCTCCTATAATTCTTACAAAAACTGTTAATTCTATAAGAAACGTTGTATTTCTTGATATACTAAATGAATGAATTAAATATCCATATGTGCATGCACACATACATACATACACATTTGTAAACACAAAAAATTAAAACGGCATATAGAAGTAGACATAGCTTTATCTTAAGAATATTCTAAGTAATAAAGTTTTAGCAAAGTTTCAAACAAAAAGTAATTTAAATGCTACTATACACGTACATATTTACAATGATCACAGCAAGCGCTTTGTCCAATTTTTTCTTCTCCTTCTCTCTTTGTCTCGCTTCTCCTCTCATGCGCTCTCTCACTTCCCTCTTGCTTACTCTCTAACTCCTGTGCATTTCTATCGCTACTACAACTCCCCTAACGGAGGCGCCGTTGGTTGACTACTGCATACAGTACAACTGTTGCTATATCCATAGAAATCCGGCACAGCTGCAGATAACTCCGGCACATATTCCATTTTGAGTATAATTTTCACCTGTTGTAATGCACAATAGAATCCATGCAATTGCTGGTAGAGTGCATTGAAACGATTACGCAAACCAATTACGTCGATAGGCGGCAATTTGGCACAAACTGCTCCCATCGCATTCACCGCTTGATCATACAAAATGCTACATTCTGCCGCAACATTGATGAGCGGTTGCAGCCGACATTGTATTTGAGGTGTTATAGCAGAGAGTTGTTGCAATGTCAGACCGGCGAAAATGGAATGTTGCAACGACAACAAATTATCCAAATAATCAAAGATATCAGTGCATAGCTGAAAGCTGAAAGACCGAAAATATTTAAAATTTTGATCAATTCGAGTATTTCATTCATTTGATGGCAAATTCACCATAAATTCACATCCCATTCCTTGGTTATTTCAGCCTCCAATGCGCCATTGAAGAAGGTATAATTGTAGTGAAAATATGCTTTGCATTGTAACAATCTCAGATACTGCACGATGCACGCATCTAATGCATCCGTTTGTAGTGCCCAATAATTGGCTAGATTATAAATTTCTTGGCGCTGTTGTGAGCTCTGCATCATTTTGAGTATTTGCGGTGTACCGAAACGCATTGCCTTATGCATTAGATTGCAATATTTCCAAGCGGTGAAGCGATTGGTGTGCAAAAGCTGACTATGAGTCATTTTCATGAAAGTTTGGGCGCCGTCAGTTCTATGTGTGAGCAGCACAACGGTGCGTGCGCGCAGCCCATCAAAGGGTTTTTCCTTAGCGCTAAGCACTTTCTTGATGTGCTTCTTCTGAAAACGAAACGAAAAGTGTTAACGATGTTAGTAAAACTTTTGTAAAACTTGTACATTTAAATCAATAACCATTTCAGAACGTTCTTTGTGCGAGAGCTCCATTTGGTATTGAGGGAAATTTTAACGACGCCTACAAATTTGCCGTTCAAATTTAACTAAACCATTATAATAATAGTAAATAGTAGACGAGTGGGCAACGAAATTTTGCTTATCTCTGCAAAAATAAAGTACAATCATTTGTTTTTGCGCATCTATAACCATAATGATAATACACATACATATATGTGGACATGTGTACGTTCTCGAATGATAGCGTCCGTAGGTCTGTTTGTAATTTGTGATTTATTACAAAGTTTTGAACTTTCTTCGCACTGCAGAGGGGTTTCGCTAATAAGTATGAACTTACTTTCGAAATTTTTTTATCTTTATCTATCGACGCGCAACAGAGTTACCATCTATCAATTTTCTTTTTAATTCGATACGGAATTTCAATATGATTTGATGCTCGCTTCGACATACTCGTACTTCGAATAATTTTAAGAGTATGTTTTAAAACAGATCAAATTAGTGCAGGGTTGCCAGGAAAATATCACCTTTAGTTACAAAAGATGCAAGTAAAGTTTCAAAGTCAGGAGTAAGTCATCAAATGCATGGTACACTTTGTACATAGAAATTTAACACAGAAAAATGTGCAGCATTAGATTTCGTTGCCTTGCAATTTCTAAACAACAAAATTATAATGTAGCTAAACTGTATTTTAATTAAGTGGCAACTAATATGTATTCTTAGAAATTTTCATAGCTATAAGCCAATTAGCAGCACCGAACTAACCAAGGGAAGGCAATGGGAAATGGTATGAACATGGAAAATACGACGCTTGCTTGAATGCAACTTGAGAAATAACAAAAAATCGAATAGGTAACTGTTGATAGATTTCTTCGTACCGTTTTTGATGCGCATCGTTTTTGGGTGTCATCATTGTGTGGAAAAGCCATAACGGCCTTGGATAATAAAGTTTGAACTAAGCAGAACTTCTAAAATAAAAACAAGCCTCAGCACTCGTAATAATTACAAAATGTATTCTGAATATGAAGTAATATGAACAACCGAATCTAACCTTCTTAAAAATTAAAAAAATCAGTAGGTTTCGATGTTTTCAAAACACCTGATAGATTTGGCCTAAACCGCCCGTGGTACACCGATGTAATCTTAAAGCGCATTTAGTGTTAAGTGAAAAAAGAAAAAAAAAAAAAATCTCATAAACAACTGGACAACAAAAGTAACAGAATAAAATATAAGAAGATATTTTTTCAAACGTTCCCTTTTTTACCGTCAATAAATAGTCAGTAAATAGCCCATTTATGTGGTTCGGCACAGCTTTTGAATACATCACAGCTCGGGTATTTAAATGTCTAAATGGAAAAGTGGAGATCCTGATTACGTTGACGAGATCCTGATTACGTTGTCAAAAAAAACTGCGGCTGGGAGCACAAACTGCCGCAGAAGTAGGCCTAAAACTAAACATTGCCAAAACAAGGGTTGCGGCACGCAAAAACTCCAAATCTGTAACGTTGAGCTCGAAGACGTGGACTCCTTTTGCTATTTGCAGAGTATTACATCTGCCATTGGTGGCTCACGAGAAGACGTCGAAAACCGCATTAAAAAAGCGAAACAAACATTCGGTACTCTAAATGCTGTTTGGAACTCCACGATTATCACGCGGCGTACAAAAATAAAAGTGTTTAACTCCAGCCTAAAATCCGCTTTTAAGTACGGCTGTTAAATCTGGAACCTTGCAGACTCTGATCTCCAAACGCTACAGATTATCACCATTCGTGGTCTCGGCAAAATATTGAGAATTTTCTTGCTCGGCACGATTTCAAACACGGACCTGTGGAATCGTTGTGACCAGACACCAATACGCCTGAAAACCCTGAAAGGAAAATGGGGCTGGCTGGGGTAGGTATTAAGAGACCAAACCAAACCGTTATCAGCCGCAGCGCAATTGACTGGAACCCTCAAGGCAGCCGTCGTAGTGGCAGACCAGTACAGACCTGGAGGAGGAATCTGGAAGCTGGCGTATTGAAAACCAACAAAATCTGGACTGAAATTAAGACGTTGGAGGAACCTTTTCGCGGCCCGCGGAGCCATAGGACCACATATAGATATATGTATATAAAGGTTGTCAAAAAAGTCTTGCGGTATTTCCGCAAGCTTGTCTTTGCAAGCGCGTAGTTCTAGTTGTATTCGTCGCATCGGTTCACGCTAGAGCTTTTTGGAAAGCTCTTTTCATGTGCTAACACGTGTTTGATTAATTGTTGTTTGCTTTTAGTCCTTCGTGAGTTATAGCGTCGCAAACATGGAGCAAAATAAAGAGAAAATACGGCATATTTTACAGTACTACTACGATAAAGGCAAAAATGCATCTCATGCTGCCAATAAAATTTGTGCAGTTTATGGACCCGATACAGTTTCCATTTCCACCGCACAAGGATGGTTTCAACGTTTTCGTTCTGGTACAGAGGTGATCGAAGATGCGCCACGGTCCGGAAGGCCTGTCGTCAAAAATTGCGATAAAATCGCTGAATTGATGGAAAGAGACCGGTATAGTAGCAGCCGTAGCATCGGCCAAGAGCTGGACATGAGTCATCAAACCGTTATAAACCATTTGAAGAAGCTTGCTTCAAAAAGAAGCTCGGTGTATGGGTGCCACACGTCTTGACGCAAAAAAACATTTTTGCCCGTATGGATGCATGCGAATCGCAACAAAATCGACCCGTTTTTGAAGCGAATGGGGACTGGCGATGAAAAGTGGGTCACTTACGACAACGTGAAGCGCAAACGGTCGGGGTCGAAAAGCGGTGAAGCTACCCAGACGGTGGCCAAGCCTGGATTGACGGCCAGGAAGGTTCTTCTGTGTGTTTGGTGGGATTGGCAGGGAGTCATCCACTATGAGCTGCTCCCCTATGGCCAAACGCTCAATTCGGACCTGTACTGCCAACAACTGGACCGCTTGAATGCAGCACTCATGCAGAAGAGGCCATCTTTGATCAACAGAGGCCGAATTGTCTTCCATCAGGACAACGCCAGGCCACACACATCTTTGGTGACGCGCCAGAAGCTCCGGGAGCTCGGATGGGAGGTTCTTTTGCATCCACCGTATAGTCCGGATCTCGCACCAAGTGGTTATCACCTATTTCTGTCCATGGCGAACGAGCTTGGTAGTCGGAAGTTGTCCACAAGAGAGTCCTGTGAAAATTGGCCTCCGAGTTTTTTGACAATAGGGAAGCGAGCTTCTATAAGAGGGGCATTATGAAATTGGCATCTCGTTGGGAACTCGTCATCGAACAAAACGACGCATATTTGACTTAAATCGCATTATTATACCCAATTTTATGAACAATTGAAAATTCAATAAAAAAACCGCAAGACTTTTTTGACAACCTATATATTATAATTTTGAAATATTTTCTGAAAGGTTTTTTTTTACCTCTTTTAATCCTGAAGCCTTTTAAAAACGTATATATCCTATATAAATTTAGTTCCAACATTCCAAAGGAATCACACAACGAGGTCGATTGGCTTAATTTACTTAGTTGTGGAAAGTTTTCGCTAATAAAGCCATTCAATTAATATTTAATTACGAACCAAATCAATTATTTGTTGGTTATCAGCAGGACTAATCCAATATCAAGAATAATATAATAATCTCACCAGAGAGAGAAAGAGAAATAGAGAGAGAGAGAGAGAGAGAGATAAATAGTATTAAAAACTGTCTAAAACGTAGTTAATGCACTTAGAAATTCATTCATACAATTCAGACAAATGTTTTTTGTTTTTATTTTTCTTTCTTAGGAATTCATAAGATTCGCTAACCATGCGAAAGCAAACATATATTTTTTTAACGAATTTATATTTATCACTAATTTATTTTTTTTCATTGTTATAAATTACGTGGCGCAGCCTCGGATTACCAGAGCAAACTACGCTAATAATTGGGTTATTCCATACTTATCACTTTGCTTATCAATTATCGACTCATTCCACAAAATTGTAGCAGATGTACATCTGTATATGTGCGTATTCACATCAGCATAATCACAGCACAATACATACATACAAACTATAAGTGTATGTAGCTGTGGTATGTAAATACAAACGAGTACCTATATACTTGTATGTGCGGACATTCAAACTTAAAATTTAGTACATTTCTGTTATAAAGGGTGATCAGATTGGAGGTACCTTTCCAATAGGGTTTTTTGACAGACCACACGTGACTACTGTCATAGTAAATTCATAGTTTTTTTAGTATTCATTGGCATTGGTTCATGGAAAAGTTGACGCCTCAACAACGTTTACAAATCGTACAGTTCTACAAGGATTACGAAAATCGACTCTCTGTGAAAAGTGTTCATCGTATGGTTTTCAGCGATGAGGCCCATTTTTGGCTTAATGGCTACGTCAATAAGCAGAATTGCCATATTTTGGCTAAAAAGCAACCCAAAGCCATTCAAGAACAGCCATTATATCCATTGAAAACAACCGTCTGGTGCGGCCTATGGGCTGGAGGAATCATCGGCCCATATTTCTTCAAAGACGAGGCTGGCGTCAATGTAACAGTGAATAACGAACGCTATCGAGCCACAATAAACGAGTTTTTGGTGCCAGAAATTGAAGCCATGATCTCCACAACATTTGGTTCCAACAAGACGACGCTAATTGCTATACAACCCATGAAACAATGGCTTTACTGCGTCGTCGTTTCGGTGAGCAAATTATATCACCTCTCGGACCAGTGGATTGACCACCCAGATCGTGTGATATCACACCTTTGGACTCATATTTGTGGGCGTGTGTAAAGTCTAAATGTTTTGTGGATAAACCAGCTTTGATCGAGGCGTTTAAAGCCAACATTACTAAGATTATTCACGAGATACCGGCCGACAAATCAAAGTCCTCCCGCGAGTCATTCCAAATTGGTGTTTACGAATGCCCGAATTACGGCGTAGTCGCGGCCAACATTTGAAAGAAATCGTCTTTTAAAAATAAAAGTCATGAGTGGTTCTACACAAAAATAATAAAGATTGCCCAACCAATTTGAATTTTCATTGTTTTATTTCTGCCTAAAATCCGATACCTCTAAATTCATCACCCTTCATAGGTATCAAAGTAAAGCTTAGCCGTATGTACGCACATACACATATCCATACATACATATTTAACAAAAGTACATGTGCATGAATTATCTGACATACAAAAGCGTATATCAAATATTGATTATTTATTAAAGGGGTCATAAAAAAGCACTCTGCTACGCGCAAATTATTATATGAATCACAGAAAGAGGGATGCCTGAAATATAGTGAAATGCCTATAGCAGCAAAAAAAACTTACTAATACATATTTACAGTGAAAAATGGTCTTACATCGGTAGTGTCCAACTTAAGCGGGTTTTACTGTTACTACAAATATACCTCTCAAGAATCGAAATAATTAGCTTAATGTTGATTTTCCTTAAATATTTTAGAAATAATTTGACTTTTCTCGTTTCGAGCTAATGATTTAAAATAGTCTCTTTGGTATTATTTCTACAACCCGCCTGCCGAAATTTAGTTAATTTTGCACGTAATCACGTAAAATTTCAAAAAAAAGGTTTCTTACAAATTTCAACTACAAAGTTTTCAAGCTTTTTTAATTCTCAAATATTCAGTAGTTAGATGCTGTTTTTGTTGTTGTTGTAACAGCACAAATATTCCCCACAAATGCTTGCGGAATTCTTTCCCTTGAGCCATTGAGCCCTTGAGCGCATATAAATCCTGTCCGTTCTGGTAACGTAGAACCAGTTGTCGTGGGTAAGCGTTCGTCTGTGCAAGCTTACACGAGTTCCTTACATTTAAGACTGCCTTGACTGTTGTTCTCAGAGATCAACGGGGACTTTTTCTGCACAATAGCAGATTAATTGTGCTTCTACATTTTATAAACTTTAACTAAAACCTTCATTTTAAGCCATCTATGGTTGCGTGCCACTCGCACAGTGGGTCTCCGAACTTTCTTGTGCTACTATGGAACGCCAATAGTAGCTATAAACATTCCGTTAGCGCTAATTTCGATTTTTCTTCGAATCGAATTTCGATCTACGAAATATTTTTTATTTTTTTAATTTTTCTTCCCATCGATGCACAGTTGATAATGAAGGAGCAAATTCCTTGAAAGCTTTCAAAACTTTTTTTTTTGAATTTATGTCACTGATAAATCTTTCAAAAAAGTAATTATTTCTCTGCATGGTACTCGATTCTATCTACTGTAAAATTACTACTGACACGGCGTCTCCAAATGGCTTGTAAATAAACGAAAAAATTACTAGTCGAAGTACAATTTGTTGTGCATTCAAATGAAAGAGGGGATGTAAAACACAGCGGAGAAATTTTTATTAATCTACTGGTTAATGAAAGTCGCTTTCAATATTTTTCTGCCAAGCTGCGCATTGAGACGTGGTTCAGGGTACACAACTCTTAAAAATTAATAAAAAAAGGATTAATTGGCGCGTACACTTTTGTTATGTGTTTGGCCAAGCTCCTCCTCCTAGTTTGTGGTATGCGTCTTGATGTTGTTCCACAAATGGAGGTACCTACAGTTTTAAGGCGACGCCAAATGATTTTTATGAGGAGGTTTTTCATGGCAGAAATATACTTGGAGGTTTGCCATTGCCTGCCGAGAGGCGACCGCTATTAGAAAAAACTCTGTTCCATCATTTCGCTGTTTCATGCACGGAGATTCGAATCTACACACAATAGTATATAGTCATGCGCCAACCCGTTCGGCTACGGCGGCCGTACTCGACACTTAATTCATGTAAAAGCCACCACGAAAATGGCGAGATATTTATAGCATGGCGCTGTTAAAAAATAACGTTAAGTAGCCATTCCATTACTTTTTTTGGTGTGTTTTTGTAGAGAAAGGTTTGCTAATAGCACAAAAACAATCTGGAGCTGAAAAGCGATATTTTCGTGCTAAAAGATTAAATTTCTAACATCAGTGCTTTTCAAATTTGAGTTACAAAGCAGACTATCCCGATTAGACAATATTTTATATAAAAATTATGCATACATCTTCATATACATACATATATATATATATATGGGGCATTCTTCGCCAACCGGACACCCCCATCTGCCCAGAACAGTTTTTATAAAAAAAATTTTTCCCTATGCCGAAATAAAAGCTTATGTCATGTACTTTAATTTGTCATGTGGCACTTTTTAAATATTCAAGATGGACGACGAATATTGACAAATATGTTGGAAAACACCAAAAAAAATGAAGTAGTTTGTTAAGAAAAGTAGAGAGAGAGATTCTGGTGCAACGTTCGACTGTTTCATTAACAGCACTAGTTCTTGATGTATTTCACATGTCAAACGGTACAGAAATAATTTGAACAAATTATAGAAAAGTCTAAACGAATAAACTATTAAAAATAAATCTTTTCAGAACTATTATCGCCTAAAAAATGTCGGGAAAATCGAGAAGAGATCGATGCATTAATCCCTTTAGAAAAGTAGGTCCATCTTGAATATTTAAAAAGTGCCACATGACAAATTAAAGTACATGACATAAGCTTTTATTTCGGCATAGGGAAAAATTTTTTTATAAAAACTGTTCTGGGCAGATGGGGATGTCCGGTTGGCGAAGAATGCCCCATATGTATATAGTCTCATTTACTTAACAATTCTTCGTAACTTATTTCTCAACCTTAACATTTCAGGTAACATCTTGGATCACCAGCGATGGCAATGCCACTCTTCAACGTTTTGCCAACCTACAGATGGATTATGAAACCGCCATAAAAGAGCAAGAGCAGGAGTTTGAAAAATATTACTTTATTTCAATGGTAAGCAGAGTGAATGGTTATCTGTGTACATTCTTACATATATTTAAAAAAAAACCCAAAAAACGGCAATTATTTCTAAAGTAAATTAAATTAATAAGTTCGATGGTCCAACTTTTTATACTTAGTAATATCTGTAAGCAATAAATTTGGGATAGCTGTAACCTTTCGCTTCACTTCGAGAATCAGCAAAGCTAACTATCTTTGGCGCACCCCATGCATTTCGAAGAATATGTTAGCCAGCATGAGAGTCGTGTTCTGGAATAAAACTATGACTAAAATTTACATTAACAACTTCCCTGTCCCCATACAAAGCGCTTTGAGAAGGCCTCAGATGGTCGTACTAGGTTTATGACGGAAGGTCGCAGCAGTTAGAAGGTCTGAATAAACCTGGATCAACAGTAGTGCATCTCACAGAATCGCCGTTAGATGAAGGCCGTGTTGTTGTAGCTGACAACTAAATACTATACAAGCCTGCCATTAGCTGAGTACCTAAAAAGTCGCAAAACTGATTTGGTTGGCACTTTACGTAAAAATAAAAGGAATTTGCCAGAGGAGGTATTGTAATAAAAGCGAAGCTAAAGAGAGGCGACCAAATAGGTAGACAAAAAGTTAATTTATAGATACTGTACTAAAATGGCACGATAAACGTGATAAACGTGATAATATCAACATGCCATGGAGGTAGTATGTCTAAAGTGCGTACAAAAGAGGCGATGTTATAAAAGGGCGCCATAATTGACTATAATGAAGCAAAAAAAGCGATTAATATTTCGGATCAACTTACATCTTTCCATTCTCCGTTACGTAAAAGTTTAACTTGATATAAGAAGATAGTAATTGATTTACGATTTCAAGTCGTTTACAACGAATTGGTAGACGGTCCTAAGTTGACAGTTTTACAAATTCAAGAATATCTAGCCGTTGAACATAACCTTCCTCAAAGGCCTTCAATTTCCTCTAGCGCTTCATTTTCCTGGACATAGCCTGCAAGAAACTCCACGTAATATTAACAACAAACTCGTATGAAAAAGATGCACTGAGTGCTACATCAAATTGAAAAATCAAAGAGAATTGGCTAGGAAGGGAAAGCAAGTGCATGCTGAGTGCATAATGTGTAAAAAGGCCTTTTGCTTGGAATGCTATAACGAAAGACACGCTTGATTTTATTAATTTAAATGAGTAAAAACATTCTCTTTTGTATTTAAGGTTTATATATTTCATGTTTCTTCTACCGAATAAAAGGCTACTTTCAGAAAAAAGATTTCGAAATTTTCTATCATTTTCCTAAAGTTTAGATCTTTTGATATACGCTCACATAGAATTCACAGATACATATATAACGACACGTTCATAGCAAGAAAGCTTCTCTAAGTTGTATAGAGAAATTAGTCACATATGACTCATTGGACATGGAAGTTGTTAAGCCTTTAATATTTTGAAGGTTTGTAACAGTTGCAATGCAATCACTTTTTTAAAGCAGCAACCGGTATATAGACATTATTTTTCTCAACAAAAACTAGATGCTGCGCAGCGAGTCAGTCCTCTGGAAAAATATAGTATGTTTACCGAGGTGTTCGTTCCGCTTATGCCGGATACCAGCACCTGCTGGCGGTTTGATCTTCAACCATTCCATTTTCCTCGTGTTCGCTATCAACGCCGCCGATTCTCTCACTTTCGTAAGGTAATAATGAGACGTCCACAGTGACCTCACTTTCGACCACTTCTTCAACTATCTTTGTTGCTACGTCATCTAGTAACATGTTGACGTCGGCTTAGTTTCTGCCTGTTTCTTTAGCTGAGCCATCCGCAATTTCTGCGAGTATTTTTACCCCCGATGTCGCTTCATCCACAGCTTCTCTATAGGCGCGCCTTTTGTGGAAGTGAAGGGGAATAATGCCAAATCTGAAGGAGATCATACAGTTTCTCTCTCTAATTGCTTATATTGACTAGTCATCGTTGCCTATTGATAATAGTTCCGCAGCGTTCCCCTCCATGCTGCTGAGCACTCTCCACAGGTGTGTACACAGACGCCTGTTCTGGGTGATGATAAGGTCTAGAAGATTTTTAATTCCAACACCAGCTGTTCGGTAGGTAGCCATTAGGTGCACACCTGGTATATTGTCTGCATCCCTTGTGCTTAACTCTGGACCTTTCCAGCCGGACAGTTTTGGAGCCATTTAACGCAACCAGTTCGCAGCTTCCTCGGTGACATAATGGATTTGTAATAAGCCTAACTGAAAGTGTATGCCTTCGAAATTCCATTATTTTTACGTCTCCTCCTTCCTCTCCACTCGTGAGAGTATTTGTATAGGGAAAAATTAGGGTAGAACAGCCTGTTTTAAGCCCTCAGTGATGGCAGTATAGCTAACACCAGGTTTGCTGCAGTTTAAATTGATTTCCTGCCCAACTTTTGATGCAGGATTTACTGCTCTCGATGCTTCAGGTACTTTACCCTTCCCTGCACGTTGCACAGGACCCCTGTTTTTTGTTTGTTTGTTTTAAGCACAGCTGCCTTCAGTAGGACCGATTTCAGAAGCGCCGTGTTTTCTCGGCTCTGGAGCACATTAGCGTGGCACCCTCTGCTTTGCGTTCTTTGGCGTTGAGCTTTCTTTTGCATAGCGTAGATACCATTTGGTGCTTGCGGTACTCATTCCAGTAATTTTGTTGGCCCTTCAAAGCTGGAAGTTTTCACAGAAGCCTATCCATTACTCAAGCTTGGCTTTGGGTTAGCCCCCTTGGGCTTTCAACCATACCAAGTACCTACACTACATAATTTGTCGGTTACATTTT
Source organism: Anastrepha fraterculus (assembly GCA_037575425.1). Classification (NCBI taxonomy): domain Eukaryota; kingdom Metazoa; phylum Arthropoda; class Insecta; order Diptera; family Tephritidae; genus Anastrepha; species Anastrepha fraterculus. The sequence continues at coordinate 142,320 of JAYXIM010054543.1, forward strand.
CAAGGTGGCCCCACAAAAAAGTATAAAAATGCGTTTTACGAAAGAAAATGAACAAGTACACATGAATAATTTCACAAGTAGCGCTCCAGGCGATTCCAAGCTCTTTACTACTACTCAAGTTACCGAGAGCACTTAAAATTTGTTTTGACTATTGCTCTCAGCTGCTGGCAGTACCAAACGTAGCTTGGAGCGGAGCAAAACAGTTCATCCCGCGTTTTGCGCTACCTGCACCACTACTCATCTGCTCAAGTTCAGAGCAGTAACGAGAGCAGAGCAATGATTTCTGTGATATTGCTGCTGCACACTGCACCCACCAATCCATTCGGCTATTGCGGCCGTTTTGGCATACATTAAATATCAAGGCGTATATTTCGTCAAAGAGTGACCCCTCAGCGGTTAAGTTCTAAATGAATTTCTGTTATGAAAAAACCTCTCATAAAACAACGTATCTGATCTTCGTGCGTGCCATAAAATGGAGACAGCAAGACAACATCAAGAGACACGCAAAAAATTTGAAGTGAAACTCAGCCCAAGCATCTAGGCTTTTTTGTATTACTATTTTCTTCTATCTATTATTTGCTTCAAGTTTTTTCTTATTATCATATTAAGGCCCTACCGCTTTTATTACCCACAATATTTAATTTTTCTTCTCAAAGTTAAAATTTACACTTTTGTATGTCCTCCACAGAAACACTTGGCCAAGGGACGCGATTTGCACGATGCAGCTGTAAATATCGAAGCGTTGCATGAGAGTGCCATCAATCTGAAATCAGCACTGGACTGCTTCGCGGAAAAGTTGGAGCTGGCGCGCGAACGCATAGAGGCAGCATCCAGGCTGCAACACCTGCTGGTGGCGCAAAATCTCGAAGAACACATGCAGCAGGAAATCCAACGTCTAGCCGAGGTTGCTGGCGCCACCGTACTGTTAGAAAAATATCGCCAAAAACAGCAGCAAGAAAACAACACCAAAGAACTAAAAACGCCAGAGCAATTGGAAACAAGAGAAACTACATTTCAAACACGCAGCCAAGTTGCGTGTAGTGACCCACCAGCCAATACAAAACCAAATAGTCTAAACCTCAGCAGTTGTCGCAACAGCACTATCAACCACATCGGCATAAGTTTGACCAAACAGCAACAGCTGCAACAGCAACTACAACATGTGGCCGTTATTACCAGCACACCAGTGCCACGCATGAATCGCTTAAGCCACCGCTCCAGTTCAGGCATAGGTTCGTTCGATGGACAAACGTGCCATTGTTGGCGCGAAAGTCGCAATATGGAGGATATGGACGAGTTAATAGACGTGGACGGTGAGCAACTCGAGCTAGAGGATGGTGAGGAGGAGCAGTCTAAAATTGCCGATTCTGGTGTGGGCGGTTGTGAACGTTGCGAAGGAAATCCAAAGTTGACACGAGTCTGTTCGTGCCAGAGCCTCAATGAGGCGTCAAATCTGTATAGCAAAAGGTAAGTGCAGGTATTCATTTTTTGTTGAATTGCAATACATTTAATCTGTCTGTCTGTGATTGCAGTCAAAACAGCAATGAACTGGACTTTGAATGTTATGAACGTCCGATTAAACGTTACACTGATATACACTCACCAATGGAGGCAAACGCTCATCTGCAATACCACGCCTCAAGTTTGGAATTGTCGAAGTTGGAAGAACTCAGTTGTTTGGATCCGAAAATACAAAAGTGCGTACTTACAAATTTAGATATGTAATATAATTTCGGTTTTTTGTTTATTCTAAATCTATTAAACGCTGACCTTGTTTATGTTCATCCACATACCTCTTTCTAGAACGCTTCTATTGATCATGCGTGAAATGATTGGCACGGAACGCGACTATGTACACTCGTTGAACTATGTCATTGAAAACTATGTTGACGAGTTGTTGCGCGAAGACATACCACAGCCGTTACGCGGCCAGCGTAATGTCATTTTCGGCAACATTGAGAAGATCTTCGAATTCCACAAATGGCATTTTCTCAATGAACTGGAACGTTATGAACGTAATCCGTTGAAAGTTGGCAGCGCCTTCTTGGAAATGGAATCGAAATTTTATTTGTATGCGCTTTACAATAAAAACAAACCGAAAAGTGATACTTTGATGAGCGAATATGGAACGGCATTCTTCAAGGTATGCGCAACACTACCACTACAAACACACATAATTCATTTTGCACTAAATGGACATAATGACATATTTTTTATTAAATAACTTGCATTTTTTCCAATTTGTTGATATATAAATTTTCAGAAGTCATTTTACAATTTCTGATTTTGCCATTTCCAGGCCGTGATCTTTATAGAATATTTATTCCAGAATAATTTTAATATTTTTTTTTTCTTACAGTCCAAACAGTTCGAACTGAATGACAAAATGGACTTGGCCTCGTATTTGCTGAAACCCGTGCAACGAATGGGAAAATATGCTTTGCTTTTGCAGCAATTGGTGAAAGCGTGCAATGCTGTGGAGGTAAGAGAAACTTGAAACTTTCCACGAAATGTCAGGTTTTTTTAATCAAAACTCAACTTGAAAGTTATAGGCATTGGAAGTAGTCTGTATTCGAAGAAAACAACCGGTTTTTTTCTTGAAACTTCAAGATATATTTCGTTCTGCTTTTTTTGTCGTTCGAAACTTTCCCGTAAACGCAACCAAACAAAAATGAGTGAGAAGGACGCGAAACGTTTCGAGGCGGTATTTTTATGCACGCATTCAAAAGCGCCGAACTTCTCTTACGCCGCGGCTGCAAAAGTGATTAAAAAAGTTTGTTGTGATGTGGAATCAACAAAAATGTTGATGACTTTTCCGAGCACGGCTTGAAGCGAGAGATGACAAAAAAGCAGGATAAAGTGATCGTTCATCAAGCTGGACTCTTCTTTGCGACTACGCCAAGCGCGCACAATTCTTGCTAAAAAGGGAATAGATGTGAGCATCAACACTCTAGAACGACGACTGAAGGAGGCGAACATGTCCTATCGTCCCACATCATCAAAACCACTGCTCTCAGCAAACCACATTGGGAAACAAGAAAAAGGCGTCACAGTATTGGACTGACCTTCCCAGTCCCCAGACGCTAACCCCATTGAAAATGTGTGAGGAACTATGAAAACGCACCTTCCCCGAAGGCTAGTCCATGATTTAAAGCAACTCGTGCGTCAAGTTCGCAAAATCTGGTACTCTTTGTCGACGAGCTATGCCGAAAAGTTTCAAAGCATGCCGAGAAGATGTGAGGCTATACTCGACAACGATGGAGACTACACAGCTTATTGAGTAATTGCGGCTCGTAGTTTTGTACATACTTTTACGTAAAAAAAATTTTAAATACATGTCTTTTATACATCATGAATAATCGTGGCTCCTTTTTTCTGACAAAGACTATACATTAAAAAAGCATCGATGTTTTATTCGATATGAAGCATCAAAACCTCCAATGAAAACACCGAAAATATACTTTGGTATACACTTCTATATGAGTGTACCAACATAAAAAAATAATAATCGAAAGTCGAATGTACGTAGCCCGCGAAATCTGAAAATTCCCCTTATTTTTTTAACACACCTCGTATTCTTACTCAACACTGATTTTATAACTAAACTTCCGTGATTAATAATCATAGTTTAGATGCTCTAATCTTCGTATAGTGGTTTGTCAGATTTTACTGAGCATAAATGTCAAAACATTTGTATATTTGAATTTATCTAGTTTGACAGTTTGACGGTTGTAACGCCATTCAAAAAAAATTAGTTCGACAGATCTTCTTATCGAAAGTTCAATATGCCTTAAAGGCAATCCACCCCATGACACCATTTTTAATACCACTTCCTTTCACTTTTCAGGGCGCTGCACTACAAGAAATCGCCGCCGATGTCGAAGAGCTGCAACGCGCTGAGGAAATGGTCAAATTTCAACTACGTCATGGCAACGATTTACTAGCTATGGACTCGCTACGAGATTGTGATGTTAATGTGAAGGAGCAAGGTCGTCTGATGAGACAAAACGAATTTTTGGTATGGCAAGGCCGTGGCGGTAAGAAGTCGCTGCGGCAAATATTCCTTTTCGAGGATCTTGTGCTATTTAGTAAAGCACGTCGATTTCCAGATCAGAAGGTAAGCTAAATTAAATCACATTTAAAATACTTTAACATTTTAACTTAAAATCCAATTTTGTATACTAGAACTTGGACATTTACATCTATAAGAACAGCATTAAGACATCGGACATAGGTTTAACGGCGCATGTTGGTGATTCCAAAACCAAATTTGAAATTTGGTTCCGAAAACGTAAACCAGAAGACACTTGGACGCTGCAGTGCATGTCGGAGGACATTAAAAATGCTTGGACCGAAGAGATATCGAAACTTTTATGGAAACAAGCGAATCGAAATCGAGGTAAATTCTTATGAATACTTAAAAACAAAAACCACTATATAAGGGTGGTTAAGTTTCAAGGGCCGGTGTTAATTTTAAATAAAATGCAATTTTTTTAAGAAATTATTGTTATTTCTCTTTATTATGATAATATTGGTATGGCTCAATTACGTATAGAGCAAAATATTGGCCAAATAGCCGCCGCAGCTTCGGCGGCACACCTCCATCCGATGGTCCAAATTTTCGATGACGCTGAGGCAAATTGAGGTTCTATGCCGTTAATGTGCCGAATTATCTCATCCTTTAGCTCTTGAATTAGTACTGGCTTATCGACGTACACCTTTTCTTTCAAATAACCCCAAAGAAAGAAGTCCAACGGTGTCAAATCACATGATCTTGGCGGCCAATTGACATCGCCGCGATGTGAAATTATTCGGCCATCAAATTTTTCGCGCAAAAGACCCATTGTTTCGTTAGCTGTGTGACAAGTGGCAACGTCCTGTTGAAATCACATATCGTCCACATTCATATCTTCCAATTCGGGTCATAAAAAGTTCGTTATCATCTCACGATAGCAAACACTATTCACAGTAACTGCCTGACCGGTCTCATTTTGGAAAAAATACGGCCCAATGATGCCGCCGGCCCATAAACCGCACCAAACAGTCACTCTTTGTGGGTACATTGGTTTTTCGGCAATCACTCTTGGATTACCAGTCGCCCAAATGCGGCAATTCTGCTTATTGACGAATTCACTGAGGTGAAAATGTGCCTCATCACTGAAGATGATTTTCATTACGAAATGCGCAGTATGCATTTTGATTTGAACGCCCGTTTTCATAAAAGTCTGAATAACTTTAACGCGTTGTTCGATTGTGTATCTTTCCATGGTTCAAATTGAGTTAGTCTGAAATTGAAATTGAAAAATGTCAAATGTGTGGCTCACATTGGCTCACATTCAACATCGGCCCTTGAAACTTAACCACCCTTTATTTTTATATTTTTTACATTTATATATTATTATTATTATTATAGTTTTTTTTTTTTGCTTACTAAAAATATTTCAACCTTAAAATTTCTATTCCTGCCATTGTATTTTATAGAAATTCGCCTTGCTGAAATGTCCTCGATGGGCATCGGCAGCAAACCCTGCCTGGACATACGGCCGAGCAACAATCAAATTAATGATCGCTCCATTACGATATCACAACTGGGCAAAGGTATGAAGCAACTGTTAATTACACAACAAACTATTTATAATAAATATTTTAATTAATATTTTAATTTTTAATTTATTAATGCCTTTATAATCTCATTCTCATCCTAATCCAGCGCCGAAATTGCGTCACTCCTTCGCCGGCATGCATTTGGATGGCACAAAGAGCGCACGCCGTCCCAATTCGTTAATCTCCGAGAGTTCACTATCGAGTGGCACAAGCAGCTCCTCACTGAGCACGGGGAGTTCCTCAGGACATGAGCGTGTGGCTAGCACCTGTAATGGCAAGTCAACGCCTGGTACAATAAATAGCCATCACGCGCTCGAACTAATCAATGAGACACAAACATTAATGCTCAGCAGCGGTGCAACTGCGAATGGTGGTGCCGGTGCCACTAACACCAATACGCTGAGTAGTAGCGGCAGTAGTGGCCGGAGTGGTCACAGTGGCAGTGGAAATGGTGGCCTGAGTGGCGCTAGCAATGGTGGCACAACGCGCTCCAAACGCTCAACGACGTTCGTCAGCCAACTATCGATGGGTATTGAGCTTGAATTGAGTTACTTTTTTTAAGTGTTATTTTTTGTTTTTTAAGTGTTTGTTGTTGTTGTTTGTTAGCGATTTCTTTTTTATTTTTATGTAAATATTGTCTTTTACTAACCATTTTTGTTCAAGTATTTAATGTAAATTGTAAGCTTGTTTATGTTTATGAAATTATTTCTAAAGGTGAGTGGCGCAAAATTAATCATCATCCAAATATGTTTTTCAATAATTTTTCGACTAAATCAAAAAAAATAATTTTGAGTGATGGAAATTGGTTGACCTTTACGCGCTTCTCCTTGCTTGTCTGCTGGTTTACTGCAGCTTTCTGATGCACGAGTGCCAAATTTGATTGACATACGACGCCATTTGCAAAAATTATGAACTCTGCGATAGGGTGATTAATTTTGCGCCACCTAATGTACATATGTAGATGCATTTATATGCATGTTTTTGGATTGTTCTACTTGTTTTTTATCAGTATTATTAGTTGTTTGTGTTGTAGATTACCTCCTTAGTTAGTTTTTTTTTCTTTTTTTTTGTTTTGTTTGCCACTGCGTACAAAATTTCAACTTGTATATATGTACCTAATTTCCTACTGATTGTCACCATTTATCTGTGCTGTGTTGTACTACTTGTAATACCCCCCTACTGTCTTTGACTTCCCACTCATTGTACATATGTACCTACATTAAATGGTTGTAAGTTTTGTAAAAAATCACTCATATCTCCATCATGCAGAGAGCGGCATTCTATCCGACATATCAATGACGCCGGATCAGGAGCAATCGGACGCGACATGCAGCTGGTTGAATGCTGCTACTGCGGCAACAACAACCCAATTGCCTTCACCAAACGCCACCAGTACAACAGCCACCATCGGCAACAGCACAGTGATCATGCGGCGCCAACGTTTCCAACACCAGAAACAACATGAAAAACATAAAGAACTGCAACACCAACAATCGGCTCCAATAACATTGCCGGAACGCAGTAGCATTGGTGGCCAGAGCAACCCATACCTGAAGGAATTCAAAGCGGATAGCGTAAATCTGTAGTAGCTCGACAAGGCAAAGAGCGTAGCCGAAATATGAGCAGCACATAGTACCGTATATAAGCAAAGCGAAAGAAGAGAGAACTTAGTAATAATATTCTAAATAATAAATATAGCGAAATACGATATTTATATGTTAGGTGTTTGTATGTGTACCCGCAATGAAATAAGAATTCCCATACTTCATATTCACAAAATCACTTGCGCTTACAGAAATATTTAAAATAAGATTTTTGATTTGTTGCTAATTTGTTATATAAATGCCTTTTTAATGTTACGTACAAGTTTTTACTCTAAGCCATAGTGAAGTACATAAGGGCATAAGTTGTTAGCCAATCGCTGAAAAAAAAACATACTATTTTTTATATAAAAAAGTAACAAATGCATTTTCTAACATTAACTGCAGGAGCAGCGCAATCGCAGCAAGCTTAAAAGCGAAACTCCTCTTAAATCATTCGCGAGTATAATTTTTAGCCAGTGGTGAGCGCATTTCGCCACGCAGACATACATACATATATACTTAAAAATACACATCAGCTGATAAGAAATTTATTTTTCTATGTATGTAGGCATGTAATTATTAAATTGTGCCTGTCAATTGCCTAAATGCTAAATTACCTAGGTTGAATTCTCTTTTGATGTGTCAATTTTCTATTAGCAAAATATAAAAGAAACTAAATTCTGTTATAATTTGAAATTTTAATTTTATTACTATTTGTTTAAGCTTTAATATTTACACAAATATGTTAATGCAAAATATTCACAAAAAATTAATAATTATTCTTCAATTAATTCAATCATTCGGCTTCATTAGCTTAGTCACATTTCTGTATCACAAATTGAATTTTATATTTTATAATTTATGAATTTTTTAATTAGTCTATTTTATGATACACTTATTTTATAATCTATACGTATTTGATGTTATTATCACATTGAAGAGTGTGTAACATTTGAAGTAAATATCTGAAATTTAATTATAATATATTATATATGTGCAAGTATGTGTGCATTGTACCACTAAACGCATTGAAGTATGTATGTACATATATATTTACGAAAACAACAAATTGCATGTTCAGCAAAAGAAAAAGTAATAAAAACAAATATAAAATTAATGAACGGCAGGAATTTTTAGTTTAAAGGCAACGCATTGTTAAATGTGGTACCCGTAGACATCGCAGGCAGAATTGTCGCTGCACGTACCGCAATCAGACTGAGGGGCTAGAGCTATAAGCACAACCTCACTTATGGGCACTCAAGCATCCTTAGAAACTTCGAGTTCATCCCTCTGTCAACGGATCAGTGTATACCCTTGTTTAGTGCAACCGGAACCTTCTTCACTTATATTCCGTCAAGGGAAGAGTGGACGGAGGGTTACTCTTGGGGACATGGCCTGGTGAGCTTGTTCACGGATGGAACGAAGTTGGAAGGAAAGGTTGGCGGAGGAGTTTTTTGCGATGCGCTCCCCATCAAACTCAAATTCAGGTTACCGGACAACTGCAGTGTATTCCAGGCACTTGTAGCCGCAATCAAGGAGGCAGCTGATTGGCTGCTCAAATGCGTAAATATTTACTCCGACAGCCAAGCGGCAATAACGGCCCTCGGGTCTATGACGGTGCATTCGGAATCGGTCAAGGAATGCTTGACCTCGCTTTCGACTGCGTCCGAATTCTGGATTCCTGGTCACAGCGACATTACGGGAAACTGTGAGGCGGATGAGCTGGCCAGACAAGGGACATGTGAGGTGATTTCGCCGCGAATGGGGAGAATTGGGATCCTCCTTACTACCTGCGGTCTGCTCCTGGAAAGATGGGCATCGCCCCAACTCAGCGAGCGCTGGGCAAGCACACAAACGTGTAAGTTCGTGAAATCCTTCTGGCCACGTGTGGACTGGATGCGCTCGGGCGAGCTTCTGAGGCTGACAAAAGCTGTCCTGCTCTGGCGGGGCTAAGATCCAGGCATCTTTGCTCCTACTTATTTGCCACGCCTGCTGATATAGCTGGCGCTGACATTAAAAATCTGATAAATTTCATTGGCAGCATAAAACGGTTGACGCAAACATAGCCATCGTTCGTAATTCGCACACTCCTAACCATCCCAGCACCACTTCTCCCCGCCCTCTCCCTGCATCCCATCGGTCTTTCTCTCTCGCCTCACCCCCTTCATAATGGTAACACAAAGGACGAATCTTTCTTCGTCCAAGTGTGCACATTCCCTGGGCAACCATACCAACCTAACCTAACCTAACCTATTTTAAAGGCAAATAAAGTTTATCAAACAAACAGTCGGCGCACTCGCGTATCGGCACCCACGTCACTGTTGACAGTTATAATTTTGAGGTTGTAAAAGACTTCGTTTATTTAGGAACCAGCATTAACACCGATAACAATGTCAGCCTAGAAATCCAAGGTAGAATCTCTCTTGCCAACAAGTGCTACTTTGGACTAAGTAGGCAACTGAGCAGTAAAATCCTCTCTCGACGAACAAAACTCACACTCTACAAGGCTCTCATCATGCCCGTCCTAAGAAGAAGCGTCGACGATGGCAACATCCGATGAATCGACGCTTGGAGTGTTTGAGAGAAAGATTCTGCGATTTGGACATTTGCACATTGGCAACGGCGAATATCGCAGGCGATGGATCGATGGGCTGTATGACCTTTACGACGACATAGACATAGCACAGGGAATAAAGATCCAGCGGCAACGTTGGCTGGGTCATGTCATCCGAATGTATGCAAACGCTCCGGCTCTGAAAGTATTCGATGCGATACCAACTGGTGGTAGCAGAGAAGGAGGAAGGCCTCCTTTGCGTTAGAAAGATCAGGTGGAGAAAGACTTGACTTCACCAGGTGTGTCCAACTGGCGCCGGTTAGCACGAGAAAGAAAGACTGGCGCCAAACGTTATCGCGCCAATTAAGAAGAAGAAGAAAGTCTATCAATTTCCATTTGATGCGATAGAAAATTATTCGCGCCGCCAAACCGGCATCTATTCTCTATGCAGGGTCCGGCACTCGAAGTGTAACCAAGTTCAGACCGCTCGCATAGCTCATGAACGGGCATCACCTGTCGGTAAGTTGGCTAAATGACAGTCCAAGTAGTGTTTACAAGCGCGCGAAAGCATCTGGCCGAGAGTACACGCCAACAAAGAAAATCAGTAATGGATTTCAAACGTAATAGTGGAATTGCATTATAAAGGGTTTTCCAATAAGTGGTGTTATTCCCGTAAAAGATCAATGGTTTCGTTGCTTATGTGGCACGTAGTGCAGTCTTGTTGAAAATAAACGTTGTCCAGATCAATACCATCCAATTCCGGCAATAAAAAATCGTTAATCATCTCTCGATAGCGCAATCCATTCACCATAACTGTTGCTGAAAAAGTAAGCTCCCCGTTGAGGATAGAGAGGCTTTTCAGCAATAACTCTTGGATTTTCTAAGCCCCAGATTCGACAATTTCGCTTGTTGACGGAGCCATCGAGGAGGAAATGGGCTTCATCTCTCAAGAATTCGGATCATTTTCGCATTTCAACGACCCAAAGGACTACTCAGCAAAGACTCGACGTTGTTAAAGATCGCGGCCTTGAGTTATTGTGTCAACTGGACTTTATAGGCCCTAGACCCAAATCTTTATGCAAAATACGGTGTAATGACGTTTGTGGAATGCCTAATTCAAGTGAAACGAGAAATGGACAAACCTGGGTTTTCTTCAACACTTTCGGCCACAACAGCAATATTTTCGCCTGTTCTTGAGCGACGCGCACGGGTTTTATTCTTCACATCACTAACTTTTGCCGTCCGACAAGGTGCTTCACCCAAAAATGTTCGAGTTTTCCGAACCGTCTCTGCCGAGTTTTCACCATTTTTATAGTGAGTTTTAATAATTTCAATGCTTTGTTTAAACGTGTATCGTTCCATTTTTATTAATGGCGTAGTTTCTACTTGTCAACTATCAAAAGATGACAGTTTTAAAAGTGACATCTACCGAAATACCGGGCTATTCAAAATAACACCTATTATTGGAAAACCCTTTATTTGGCTGGAAAATCACAACCACCGATTGTTCGTGAGCTCGAGCACCTTAAAGTAAATAAAGTTTTTCTTTATCGCATCATTACTCGTTACAATGATACGGGTAGCATCGCGAAACGTCTTGGAGGTGGTCATCTAAAAATTGCCACGTCCGTGAAATGGTTCAAAAAGTGTAGAAGCGACTTGAGCGAAATCGCCGACGAAGTACCAATCGAATGCCGTAAAAACTGAAAATATCTGACCGTAGCATCCGCCGCATCAAAGTCAAGCCTTACAAGATCCAAAAGGCGCATGATCTCACACCAAAGCAGCAACGAGTCAGACTTGAGAGAGCGAAGGCGTTGCTTCGCTTGACCGAAAGCGGTCAATTTCCGAACATTGTGTTTTCTGGTGAAAAATTTTTCAAATTAAGCAATTCGTGAACTCCCACCACGATAGGGTTTATTTGACCGACCGTTCATACGAGTATTTGAGTCATCGATTGGCCACCAGCCGGCAGCACTCGCCACAGTCAATGGTTTGGACCGCTGCAACCGCAGATGGTCGCTCTCCCATCGTTTTCATCGAGCCTGGGGTTAAAATAAATACGAAATATTATCGGGAAAGTATTCTGGAGGTTGCTTTGAAACCGTGGGCAGACAAACATTTCGATGACAAACCGTGGACGTTTCAACAGGACTCGGCACCGTCACACAAAACCCGAGTGAACCAAGGATGTCTAAAAAACAACGCCCCGAACTGCATAACGTCCACACAATGGCTCTCAAATTCACCAGACGCGAATCCGATGGATTATTCTCTTTGAGCCATTTTGGAGAGTAAGATCAGAACTAAAAGATTCACCGGTCTCGAGGCGCTGAAAAGTGTAATTTTCCGCGAGTGAGGCAAAATTCTTGCAAGTCACATTCGCATACGAGATGGGAATTGCGAACAATGATAGCTCTAGAAGAGAGGGAAACTCTTGAACACCTTCTGTGTTCTTGTCCTGCATTAGCTTTAACCCGAATTAAATGTCTAGGAGATCGACAATATGAGAGGTTAGAATGTCTCTCGCGCTTAGCGCTTCAGAGCTTACTTAGATATGCAAAAGACGCAGACTTATTACAAGAAGCCTACTACAAGGAAACGTAAGGATCAAGTTCCATCTGGTACAACTAAGGACCAATAGGCTTATGTGATGGCTTTCAGCCAGCCCGATCTAATCTAACCTAACGTTCGAGCATCTTGCGATTCGTTTCTAGACCGTCTCAAGGCCATAGTCAAGGCAAAAGGTGGTGATATCGAGCAAAAGTAAATGGATTCATAATTTTGTATTATTTTCACACATTTTTAACTTTGAATTGTATAAAAGTAATTTTCCAAATTTATGGCTTTTTAATTGGTTACACTTCGAGTGGCGAACCCTGTTAGATAATAAAGTGAAGATATTGAAGGTGATGTAGTACACGTATTCAAACATTTTTTCCAATTCGCAAATATTTTTTAAACATTCAGGTCAAATTGAGAAATAATTAATAATAAACGTTTTTGTTCTCATTAAAAAATTCTAAAAAAACTGCAGTTCATATCAGCATTAAGTCCCATCACTGCGAACAGTAATGACCACATGGTTATTCAGGGTTAAATTTTACATCATGAAAACTGCATGGAATTAAGCACTCTGAAGCGGAATTTGAACCAACAAATTGCCGAGTACTTAGCTAGCGCACTCATAAAACGCCAACAAAACTGTTTCAGCGTGCCCGACAAAGATGATATTTATGTCGTTCATTAAATTACCACAGCAAATACGCACACCAATTTCTGTAGTTAGCTTCCAAACCGAAGAGGAAAATAAAAAGCAAGCGCAATGTGTGGCAGCTCTGTTATGAACTGCGGAGGTTTGACCACAGAGCGTCGCCACAAGAGCTGCCAAAAATCTCCCTTTCTGGCGGCATTGATAAAGTAAACGGTTGTTATGAGCCGTTACTATAACTCTATAAATGCATTTTTTAGTGAGAAAGATAAGAAATAGTTTGTTGTACTCACTGTTTTAATTTTATAATCCAACAAATACTAAATATAATTTAATTAAGGCAGTGGGTTTTATATTTGAGGAAAACAGCTCGATTTCTATAATTGGTGATTCGGGCAGGATCACTGGATTACGATAGTGCGGGGTACTAATTCCATATTTTTTCGCGTGTCATTACACACATCTATACGTAAGAAAGTGGCTCTTAGTCGCTGGCCAGTTCGCGACAGTCAAAATAGACTGGCCACCTCACCGCGGCTCACGCCACAAATAGGATGACGCTCGGGCAAACAACCAAAAAGAGTGTAAAAGCCAATTATATACATACATATGTATATGTATATGATCATGAGTTTGATTTATTCGCATTGTAACACAGTCCGCCACACGTAACATACATACATAAGCAATAGCGACAGCATGAAACCCAAAATACTTAAAGAAGCCTCCTATATTCTCAGGGCACCACCACCACACCACACCTATGGGCAAACCTTATCAAACGCTTCAGGGATTTAGTTGATCGCCAGTTATATAAACTCTCCCCTCACTAGAGCATCGGAAGAGCTTTTCGCAGCAAATAGCTGATTCTGATACTGAGCATCATATGCAAATTTCTTAAAGCCCTTCAAAACCACAGCACACTTGATGAACAAGTTGAAGCTGCTGACAACGCCATGGAAAATCACTCCATCTCTCGTAACATGTCTGCCAGTATGCAGGGTTAGCCCGCAGCCCAGAACCCCTAGACGGCAGAAACTCTCCCGAACAAAGTCTTAGTGGTCTCGAGAGAGCAACTTCAAACACTGCTGTTCCAGGCCTTCTGCTATACAGGGAATCCAACAAAGCTGCCACCAATTAGTACAGGCATTTTCACGACGCATTTTCACGACGAGCCTTCCCATTTCCATCCTTGTTGACTCTGGCTCTGTCGAGTCAGTGTTACCTCGAGCCGTTGTCAAGCACAAACTGGAATTTCAGGGTTCAAGCTATATGCAGGAAGTTCAACCAGCATCCACATATTTGGGCACCAACCATTGGTCTTCGTCGTTGAGGTTGATTCCATAGCTTAGTACGGGCTACTAATAGACCTCAAGACACGTCGACTTAATGATCCACTTACGTCCCTTTCAACACCTCGAGCACTTACTGAGATAAGAAAGTACGACATTTTCACTGGAGACCAGCAATTTCTTACTACCACCAGTAGTGGAACGAGTACGCAGGTTATCCGGTGACAAGCTCAAGGTGGCGAAGAATGGCTTCAAGCTACTTGGGCACATTGGTGTCATACGACCATCTAGCAGCAGCTGATTTAGTCCTATTCATATAGTACCCAAAAAGCTGGGAAGTTGACGTACCGCTGGCGATATTAGACAAGTCAATGCGCAGACAATTCCTGATTGCTACGCATGCCTGAGGGTTCGTTCCAGTTTTTTCGCGGAGCGTATCATCACATCCTTGTCGCTCCGGAAGGAATCGAAAAGGCGTCAATTTTTTCCGAGTTCTTGGAGACTTCGCAAGGCCACTCAGATCTTTCAACACCACATGGATAACATTTGAGAGACCTCTACTTTGTCGGCTTCTACATTGATGACCTCATGGTGGAATCTGAGTCCTATGAGGAATATATTCAGCATCTGAAGCAAACATGTTCCTTTCCGCGTAAAAACAAGCTTACCCTTAATTAAGATTTTTCTAATAGCGGTCGCCCCTCGTCAGGCAATGGCAAACCTCCGAATGTATTTCTGCCATGAAAAAGCTCCTCATAAAAAATTTCTGCCGTTCGGAGTCGGCTTGAAACTGTAGGGGCCTCCATTTGTGGAACAACACCAAGACGCACACCACAAATAGGAGGAGGAGCTCGGCCAAGCACCCAAAAAGGGTGTACGCACCAATTATATATATATACATATAATCTTCGCCGATTCCTTGGAATGATTAATAATTACCGCAAATGTGTTCCGAAGGTCTCCGAGCTACAGACACTACTCAAAGCATACCTCAAAAATGCCTAGAGCAATTATTATCGAAAAGTGCAGCAGAATCTGAGTGAGCTTTGGAAGAATAGATAAATAGGCGTCGTGTTCATTTCTGTTAGGAATTTGCGCAAACTCCTCCTTCTGATCTACAGTTTTAAGCCGACTCCGAAAGGCAAATGATTTTTTATGACTTTGGAAAAATGCAACCAGAGTATTCTGGCATAGCTTTCATCTACTACTCCGCTCATTCTCACAACTGATGCCCCCGACTCAGCTATAGGACGTAGTTGGATCAGTTCGAACTTTTGGTTATGTTTGCAGCCCCAAAATTATTTCCTAGAAGGACGTCAACTCATCATTAAGATGGATATTAAGCCTCTGGTCTATGATTTCAACCAAAGGAAGAAGAAGAGAATATTTTGGCATACGCTCTTTCGACAGTAAGAACCATTAGTTGCACCACCCTGAGTGCCCAAAGCATTCAGCGAGATGAACAAATGCTTCAGAATCTGTTTAGTACCAATAATAACTGCTTAAAGCTTCTGTCTATCGTAATATAAGATACGTAGGCTATAAACGGCATTCATCGGTAGTTTTTTACCATCATAAAAATGCTTTTTAAATATCTGATTACGTTCAAGATATTCCTACCTATCCAGAGACGACCCCCACATACTCAACATACATATGTCCAGCATATGAAGGAAATATACTAACCACCTTTTAACATGCCACCTTAAACCTCTCACCCAACAGCACTCTCCCTTGGGACCCACACCGTTGAAACATCATGTTTCTCAGACTTACCTTTAAATGAGATTGACGACAACGACCGCTGACTTCACCGTACCCGGCAAGGCCTGATAAAATGATACAACAACAGCCTAAGATGTAATTTTAATAAAAAATTAAAGTATATTATAATAAAATAAATAGTACGGCAGTCAGTATCTACCCTCCATGCAGAGTGGAAATGAATAAAATGTTGTCATTAGGTTGTATCTCATATTCTAGTTCACCCTAGAAGCAAATGGTATGCATAAATATCAATAAAATATAAAGTTGGTACCAACAATGATAGAACAGTCTGGTTGGTACTATCACATTAAGTCAACACTTACGAGCAATTCCCAATCGGTGTCGTTCACTAGCACCAAAATGCCGGGCCGCCTACAATAATATGAAAAGCAGAGCTCTTAGTTCGCGCTATTTTGAAGAAGCACCTTTGCTAATTCACACATAAATAAAGCTACACAATCATATATTCAATCTAATTGCTACAGCCACTTACACTGAATCATCTTGAATGAATAATTCTGGCCGCTCTGTCAGAATGTTGGCGTGCATCCACTTGAGCAGTTTGCGTATAGTCCCTGAAATGAGAAATTCCATTAATTCAAATAGAAAAATTGCAAATATAAACATACATTTTTCATTGCCCGCCAATGTTACTTGCCGGCTCTTAATGTTTCCAAATAGCAGTTCAGCACCTGCACTGAAAGCACACAAACAAATCAACAGTTTTTTTTTACATCAACGTAAATGCAATCATTTTATTCACCTAAACTCCAAAAGTATCTTAAGATCCGACATTTTCACTAATTTATTAAAGGCACTCCTCTCGATTATTTTGGAAATTACTAACACATGCTTTTATAAATATGTATGTATATCATGCAGTAAACAAAAACAGCTGTTTTGAACAGTTTGAAAGCTAGTGTTTGATGGTTTGAGTGTAAGTGCAGTTTGAGTTTGTTGATACTCAGTTTGCTAGAGAAATTTTATTTGAATTTATATGTATATATGTAATACCTTTTTTAACAACATTACAAGCAAATCACTAAATTTATGGGGGCACTAATAATTTTTATTACTATAATGCGATGTGTGCTTTCCTCTTGAAAAGCGATTGTGCAGTGGTAAATTGAAGAAACCCATTTCTTGATCATTGAAGTTGAAAGTCATACGCACAAAGCTCCGATTTTATTGCAGCTGCAAAGATCCCACTTAAAAGCCTTTGAGAAACGCAATCATTGGGTATGAAATATTAATACATATACAAGTTATTAGCAATCCCAAAGAACTAGCAACTGTCGTTTCCACGACAGGCGGTTCCACATTACCGATACGACCCGGATTTATATAAGGCCAAGAACTGTCACTCCCGCAGCATTCCACGTATGTAAATATGGGGAATGTTTATGCTGCTACAACAACAACTAATAACTGTCTCTAAGATTTCTGATATTAAAGCTGCTTTCCTTTTGGTCTACTCGCTATTTTACAATTTATTAAAATTTATTTACACCGTAACTATTTTATTGTTCTTTTTTAACCGTTCTTACTGGTTTTAATGAATTTTCTGATAATTCTAATTTAAAGTCCACCGGCTTGTCATACCCCATTATACGCACATAATGCTCAGGGTCCTCGAAAAGTGCAGGATCAACAAACAGTGGTTTGTTACGTACTAAAAATGATGTAAACATGCCGGGTACTTCAGGCACCTTAACGTCACTTGGCTTGAATTTAGTCTGCAAGTAAATGAGAACGAAAGTAGAAAAATTTCTTTTGTAAAATTAAACTCGTTGCTACCTTTATCTTATACAGAATAATTGAAATCGTTGTTGCCGTATATTCATCAGTATTTGGATTGTAATGAATTTCAGTCACGTATTTTTTTGTAATGAAGTGCAGTAAAAACGGCGTTACAAATGTGAAGAAACCAGCGAACCCACACAGGAATACAGCCATTGGCGTGCCACCAATTTTCAAGCCTTGTTCCATTAGTATTGGTTGTGCCGCCATTCCTGCCAAGCTTGTGGTAAGTGAAAATATCTTCACCGCTTTCATCTTTGGAGCCAAACTGCCATAGTAAACACGTATATCTCCTGCCTCGTTCGGTCTGCTTGCTGAACTTGTGTCGGACGAGTAGAAACGATGCTGTTGAGCCACAAGCGCGAGCTGAGGCGTTTTTAAATGGGAAACTTTAGTCAAAAAGTGCCCACTAAAACTACTTTTTGTTGTTGTCACAGTTTTTAAACCATGTTGTCCAATGGAAACTAGTGATCGACTCCATGGCAACACTGTACGCACGGATAGCATATTTACTTTCTTTGCTTAAGATAAAATTTTATTGAAATTTTACTTAAATTTCACTAATTCAAATGTGTGGCTACAAGACTATTGAGTAATCGGCTGTCAATAGCAGCTGTTTTTTCGTGCTACCAAATGGGAAGAATTTAACTCATCATCTATGTAGTGGATATGTGGGAATAAATGTGATGGAATATAACAAGCAAACATATGGGAGCGAAACTAAATAAATGTAAGTATCTTAGAAATTATAGATTAATGTAACAGTTCTGCTCGCTTTAAACTGCTAATAAATGTGCGATTTTGCAAAATGCATATACTTAAGTAACAGCAATTAAGACAAGAAAGCATTTTCTTTCACTAAATCTGAGCCGAGACACACTCCTTCTACTTTGTGTTCCACAAAAGAAAATGGAGTAGAAATTCATATTAGCTCAGCAACACTGAGAGGGGTATTTTAATTGAGCTCCCACCAATTTGCTGTCAGTTTGTCATACCCGGCTGCCAGAGCAGTGGAAAAATTGGGGAAAGTTTGGAACGCGTTGAAGAAAAGTTCAATAGTTAATTTCATAAAAAGTAAATATTCGAAATAAAATTATTGTGCACAAATTAAAATAAAATTCTGCAAGGAGTATTCAGTGCGAAATCGAAAATGTGAGCTTATAAAGTATATATGTGTGTGTGCGTGAACGTGAAAGGATGTATTGATAAAAGCTAAATCAAAAGAAACTTGTCCTGTTGGATTTTTTCAGTCGCTTTACATGTGAACTTTATCGATTACGTCGGCCAGCAGGCACTCTAAGCGCCGATGAAGTGCAAAAATGAGTAATGAAATTGGTTATAAAGAACAACGTCAAATAAAAAGGGGGCACGTTTATAAACAAAAATAAATAAGACCTTATAAAATATAGGCATTTCTCTACTAGTTTATAAAAATTCAACTTGGCATTACACACTTCCTGGTGGCCACCAAACTTAATTTGTCATTTGTTCTTCATATTCAATGAAGTAATCTATGCTTTCGCTATATTACATACATATGTATGTAGTTACTGGCATGCAAACTTTTTTAGTGCATACTCGTACATATGCATATGAATGTGTATACAGTGGGTAGATTTTTATTTATTTTATATCACTCAAACATTTTTCTGAAGAGCCTCACCTCAGCTGTCGCAAAATTGAAATCTAACTCGCTATTTTTTTACAATAACGTTTGCATGTGTCAGTATAGAGCCATACAGAAGGCGATAGCAAGAGCAACAACGAAAATAAATTATGTTAAAAACAAACCGGATATTTCACTAAAGCCGAGCTTTAAAAAATTAAGCATATTAACGGTGCGCATAGTAGTCAAAGAGACGTACGAACAGACGATAAGCGTACATACGTATGCACATACATACATACATATGTATATGGTGAAATGGAAAGACAAGCTGTCGGACACACGTTAAATTTGCACATTAGCACTATTTAAACAGACGGAATGGGCAGACGCTAGCAAAGAGAGTGCGTACATACATACATACGTACGAGTGTGTAAAATGAAACCAAAAATAGTAAAGTAGTAAAGAAAAATGCGTGCAATAATTTTGGAAAGCCGCAACGAAAAGAAAAATTTTTTTGTAACTTTTGTTTTGAACAGCGTCCCAGTGTGACATTGTTGTTGTTGTTTGTTGGTTTTTGTTATTAAGCCACTTTTTTCTTTGTAGGCGAATCATGTGAATTCAAACTAAATATTATCAAAATAACCTCGCAGCGGGTTTAATGTAAAAAAAGATAAAAGATAGTTAGGTATGTATGTATGTACATAGGTAGTTGCGCGAAATGTTTTGTATTTACATTTTATTTTTCAAGTGTCTTCGCCTTGCGTGGTTATCTACTGGCAATTGCAGAACCGCTAAAAGCACTACGTATATTTTCTTGCCAAAAAATGTATAGTAAAAAATTTCAACGCGATTAAAACATGTCTAAAAGTTAATAGAGTTAAATAGATGAAGTACCATTTTTATTGATCTCTTGTCATTTTTCGTGTAAAACCATTGCTCACCGGCTCGATTTAAATAGAGAAATGCGTTTATTTAGACGACTGCAGAAATGGGCCTGTTTATCGTGAAAACCTAATATCGCCCGCAACCAAAGTAGCTACGCGTTTCACTTAGATTCAGCGGTAATGCCCATTTCTCATATACGAGTAAATATTTGTTTTTCACTGAAAAAATATTGATACTTTTAGCGTGCCGGAGTGGGTATAGAACATTCTGAGCGTACTTGGAATCAGATTCACTTATATTAAATAATTATAATTCAGTTCAACTATTGTTGCAAATTTCAATTTTATATGCCAATCACAGTTCTGTACGCAAGAGCACCTTCTGCATACTGACGTCAACTGTTGGTAAATCTGCTTACGGTGGCGTGTTCTATGGCTGGGTATGGCACTTTTCGGTAAACGTTTATGACTTGACGTATTGCCTGCTATTCGTCGCAATTCATATAAGGTGATAGCAGTAGAATAGGAGATTTGTTTTTTGTTTTCTTAACATTTGGCATGCAAGAAACAAGTGTAGCGGTGCTTCCGGGAATTGGTCGCGGAAACGGTAAAAATTGTTGGGCCATTTTCTGAAGCTACAGATGACTGCACAGTCTGCCAGTGAGCTGTGAAAATGTCTGTGGTTGTTGATGTTGTAGCAGCACAAACATTCCGCGTACATATACGAGGAATGCTGCTGAAGTGACAGTCCTTGATCGGATATACATATGTACCTAAATCCGGGTTGTTCCGGTTACGAAGAACCGTCTGCCGTGGGATCATGAAAATGTCAGTGTTCTTCTTTGATGGTGGGTTTTTGCATGGCATTAAAAAGGGCTCAAGTCGTATAAGTTTCGAGGCCGCAGCCTCTTCCACCAAATACATCCGTTACTTCGTTCCCAGGCTTGATGGAAAGAATAATGGGATGGCGCCTATCGTGGTACCGTTACTTTGTTCTCAGCGAATTTGACAATGAGTGACGTCATATTAGCATCAGTATGCCCAGATTACCATTTTCGTAAATTTGATTTAGCATTTTTTGTAGTCTTTATTTAGTCTCCGAGTTTTAGTTCTTTCCTCATGACATTTTCTAGGCTGTTCTAATTAAAATGTAACGTTTATAATTTTGTAAAATATATATTTTTTTAAAATTAGTTCAATAATTCACTCAGTTTTATTAAGCTTTACTTTGCTTAACATCTGGTCACATTGCCCGCTACTCTCTCTCGCTACTGCAGTGTTGCCTAGCTTTGGATATAAAATCGCACTAAAATGCCCATTTAAAGAAAATAAAATACCAAATTTTTATTGAATTACTTGAAGAACTTGGTATGCGTGACAAATTGTCTTTAACATGTACGTTTTTTTTTAAATAATTGTGTTATAGTTACGTACAATTTAATTAATGAGTTTTTTGTTAAGAGAACGACTTTTGTGCTATATTCGAGGTTATGTAACAAGATCCTTGCCTACTATTTGTAAAAATGTATTTATGGTTTTTTCAGTATTTTGTGGTATTTTGTTGATTATTTTTACTGTGAATACACCTCTTGATGCCCTATGTCCCACTAAGGATTTAGGACTGGAAGAAACGATTACACCTCTATGGTTTTAATTCGCAGTCAGTAAATTAAAATGCTTTTTAAAGTGTGTAAAAAGAGTTTCAACGTTAAGAAGAGTTGAGAGAGGGACATTTAATGTTCTTGCATAACCTTAAATGGAGCACAAAATTAAAGTTGCACTTTCAAAATATCAAATTTTATAAGGATCAAAAAAATTGTATTAAAACCAAAATCTTCCCAGAGTGACTTTTAATAACATTCTTTTGTTTAATAATACAGTTTTTTTTAACTTACAGTTTCGGTAGCTTTAAATTAAAAAAAAAGAAACAAACACGAAACTGTAAAAATTTTCGCATTTTGGGTATAAAAAATTAATAAATTTATTGCGAAGAGCAAATGGTTGGCAACACTGCACAACTTAGCTAATGTGACGTCACGCACTCTCTGATGGGCGCAATCTTGTTTCTATCATTTTTTATCCGGGGCTCATTTGAGTCGAATGCAATTTCACGCTCCTATTAGATTTAATCCGTTTTTCCTTTTTTAATCTGTATGTTACTTGGAGTTAAATACGTGATTTGTACTAATAATTGTCTGATATTCAATTCTACGTAGTTTTTATTTCATAGATTAATATAATAAATATAAATAATAATTCAAATATCTTTTAAAACTTAAACTAGTGGCACTAGGAACAAAAAGGAAATATTCATGTGGCCATTAAAATAGTTATGAAATAAAAATAGCTGCGCTACAAGAAGAACTTAGTGACTTTATTAAGAGGCGGTTTAAATGATCGAAGTTTAATCAATAACCACTGGGTACACCACGATTATCATAAACCTTTTGTACGCGATTTGGCATAAAATTGATAATCCTAAGGCAAGTTTATGTGGGAATGGAATACCATAGTTCCTTGATTCTTGCCATAAATCCTTATTTTTTAATTTTTCCTTCCCGATTCACTTTTTTAAATATGCCCAAAGTTTTTCAATGCGGCTTAGATCGGGTGACTGGCTTGGCCAATCCATAACTTTAACATAATTTTATAAAAGCCATTCATGTACCAACATTGAGGAGTGTTTTGTGTCATTATCTTGCATAAAATAACATCAAAGTGCCATAGTCTCATCAGCAGCAGCAGTTAGTACGAGTATCACTTCTTGAAGTGTGTCCATTTTATTAGTTATGAGGTGAATAGGCCCCACTGCCTACCAAGAGAAGCATCCCAAAAAAAAAAAATGTTTTGCAGCCACCGTGCTTCGCTTTTTTTTCTAACGAGACCACAACCTCTCTCACCAATGCGTCGTCTGCTATTTCGTTTCCAGTTATAATCCTGTGCCCAGGAGCCCAACTTAATCGGATGCGATTGTGCGTTCCTAGTAGATTCAGTTTATCGATACACTCAAGTGAGGATACACCAGTGAGGACCTAATCTCACAGGTATAGAGCCTTGAGTGCCGCCTAACTGTAGCTCAGAATGGCGATTCGCTCATTTCGGAAATTTCCCTCTAAGTTTATCTCTGCACATAGACATATGTATGGTTTACATCTGCGCTTGGAAGATGCTTGGAAAACTGCCCATCGGCACAGAACGCTAGGTTCTGGGGCCGTATATTCTAAAAAAGAATAATAAAAGCAAGGTGACTAGGCAAGAGTCACAATTAAATTATCAGTAATGTACATCGTTTTCTTTTTGGCACCACGTCGTTCTGTAGAATTTTTGGACTTAAGGGCATTTACAACAAAATGTTTGAGCCGTCCAAGTGGTTAAGCGATAAATTTGTACTATTTTATTTTTTTTGTTTCGAAGATTGTCAACACCTCTCCGCTCCTCAGCTGTGCCATGTTGCGCACGACCCATCTTTGAAAGTAAATCATAGTAATTATTAGTTATTAAATGACTATCCAATTCGCTACTTACGTTACATTCATTATTTTTCACTTAATTATGCACTTAAATGCAAGAGTTATCCGCAAAGTAGCTATTTTAGTGGTCACGCGAAATTACACTTTATGAAAATAACCGAATCTGTGCAACCGATAACGCAACGTAATATAACGGGTCTTTAAATTTTTCCGAGCGGCACAAAGAAATCGATAGATAAAGGCAGCGAACCTATTTTAATGACCCGATGTTTATGTATGTATGTATATGTAAATCACACTTTCGATAATCACTTTCCAATAATATTTATGTATGTATGTATTTATGCATATATGTTCAACAACCTTTTCAAGCGCCCTCAAGCAGGTGCGATACAATACCGCCGCAAGCACAATTGACCGAAGTTTATCTATCCGAAGCCACTCCAACAACGAAAAGAATATTCGATAAATTACAATTGCAGGCATCGCTTAGAACCGAAAAAGGAAATTCGGAAAAACTGTTACACGAAAGTAATTAAAATAAAAGCACTGAATAGCATTTAACAAGTTTTATTGGTTCAATCGATTTAATTGCAATATTGTAAATGATGTGTTGATTTGTATTGAATATGCAAGCGCCTTTTTTGCATGGCAATTTTCACAGAGGTTGCACTCACTTAATTCTAAACCGGTGTTACAATATTTAAATGAATTAAAGAATAAAGATTTACATTCACTGAATATATTTTA
The DNA here is from genome assembly GCA_037575425.1 of Anastrepha fraterculus. Classification (NCBI taxonomy): domain Eukaryota; kingdom Metazoa; phylum Arthropoda; class Insecta; order Diptera; family Tephritidae; genus Anastrepha; species Anastrepha fraterculus. Next base: position 166,845 of record JAYXIM010054543.1, read on the forward strand.
TTAATTAAACGCACTTAATTGAGTTTTTTTTTTTAATTTTTGGTCAACCTTCAACAAAACGCAAGCAAAAGCACGGATGGGGTGAAAAGTTCCGGGCCCAACAACGAAAACAGGTTTTTTTGTTTGTTCAAAATTAGCTTTTCAACGCAATTTTTTTTATAAAGAACAAGGCAATCATTCCAACGCCGCTCTAACATTTCAATACCACTTTTGTAGTAGGATTTATCTGTAACCTCTTCATTAGAGTGAAATTTCTTACCGGCGCGCATTTTTTAGGTCTACGAACAGCAGTAATCGCTGGGAGCCAAATCTGGCAAGCACGGTGAATGTGGGAGCAATTCGATGTTCAATTCATGTAGTTTTACCCTTGCCCAAAATCATCAACACTTTCTTATTTTTGATCAATAGTAAGCAAACGTTGCTCCCACTTTCTCATAGTCAAATGCTCAAGCAATATAATTCTTTTCATATCTTTTCGATGTCAGCTAACTCACGCAAATTTCACCTTTCCATCATTCAAAATGATTTTTTGGATTTTTTGTTTATCTTTTGTCCTCTCATGCCTCCTCTCTTTTGCCTCATTTGCAACGCCCACTGCGTTGTTCATCATCGGTGTCTCTATGACCATGTTTGAAGTCAGCAAACCATAGTTTTACTATTGTTTCTGATGCAGTGGAATCCCCGTAACATTTTTCCAGGCATTGCTTCGCTTGCACGATACTTTTTCCCATCAAGAAGCAGTGTAAAATTAAAACACGAAATTATTTTTGATCCATTGTTTTGAAAATAACAAAAGTAGCTTCTCTCATAGCGCAATAACTCTCGGACTAATGAATAGAATTGCATGAAATTTTATCAGCTGTCTTTTTAAGGTTAGTACTAGCTGACAAAGAGGTGAACGCTATAAAACTAGTGATATCTACGTGCTAGGCCCGAGACTTTTCTGCCCATGTGTTCGCTTGCTGCCGTCGTAAAGCCACGTTTTCTGTGATCCAGCCGCATATTTAAACTTATGTCAGACTCTTTCTTTGTTGCTCCACAACTCTTGCATGAATCTACTCTACAAGGCCTGTGTCGTCAGTCTTGGTAAGATGCCTGATGGTCAGAGCTCAAAAGATGGTGTCAGCAATTAGAATAAAATTAACATCAGTTTGTAAGAGCACTATGCCGAAACGAATACTCGTAAAAACAATTACGATTTTGGAAATGTTATTTTTTACCGCCGTTTTACGAGATAAAACAAAATACAATTCGCGCATACATCCTTTGTTAGATTATTAACTGAGCTCGTCGTCCAATTTTTGGTTTGCATGTTGTTGCTTGAATGGAGGTACCTACAGCTTTAAGCCATCCCCGAATGACAGATCGTTGTTTACAATAATACATACATATATTTATTATACAAAATTTATATAATTTCTAAAAACTAAAATTTAACCAAGCACGAAAGTAATGCAACCCTGGCTTCATCATCTTGCTATTATTTTTGTTGTGTACTCATATATCGCACATGCCTCAGAGACTTTAACGTATTAAATAAGCTCTGATGAAATTGAATTTTATAAATGAAGAAAAAATAAACCATAAACCGAACATAAATATGTACATACGTACATAGATACATATGTATTCTGATTATGCTATCATTATCTTAAAACTGCTTTCGTTTCACACAACACTGTGTATACTAGCATGTGCTACGTTAATAAAAATAACAACATTATAAATAAGACAGTAGAAAAAGAGAACAGAACGGGGCACAAGTGGTTATAGGGGTAGCTTTTATGTTGGAGCCAGTGTGGGCGCCAAGGGCGAAACAGGTGATTTAAAGAAAAACGAAATGAATGACATACCATAGAAAACAGGCGGGTGAAATAGTTGAGTGTGATGCGATGCGGTGCGGTGTATTGGTGAATGAGTTCATTCAGAAAAATCTGTAACGAATGGCAATGGAACAGTGCCGACTTGAAGTCGAGTTGTGAGAGGAGAGGATTGGCAACGTGGTGCACCGAATTTATACATTATATAAACACAAATATAAACGAATACTGCTATGGAAAATGCAGAAGCAGCCAAAACTCAAGATGTGAGATGTTAGACAGCGGGCTAAGGGCCGATAACGTTACGAAAAACATTCGATATATCACCACGCTGATGCACGATAAGCTCAATGATACTATTACACACACAAAGCCTTAAATATTACGTAAAACAACACAAGAAATGCTGTCGCTGCTATACAAAAATGTTTGTCAAGTGAGCGCTTAAGAGGAATTTTGTACGCCCAATACGGGCATCACCACACTCTTTACAAGTTTGGGTGCACACTCGCCAGTGCGTATGTTTGCGTTCAAGGTCGTTTAGCAGCAGCGCTTTGATGTTTATCGATTAAAATACATACATACATATATGCGTATGTAGATGTTGGTGCTCCTGCAGCAGCGATATTGTTTGCGGATGCTGCGCTATGACAAGTGCTGCAGAGTGTTCGACACAAGAGAGGATGCTGAACGTCCCATGACATTGAGCGCCAATACATATGCACTTACATAATGACTTCAATGAGTACACGATGTAGGCGTGAATACTCGTATATTGGTAACATTTTCATACATGCGTACATGTAGTATACGAGTATGTATGTGTGCTTCGCAGGAGGTGTGCATCTGTTGACTTTTTGCTAAACGGAGAATTTGGCTAGCGGTCGGGAAATTGAGGATATATTATTATTATTATATTGAATCAGAAAAATAGTGGAGAGCCACTACTTAGCAGTAGAATGGAGCGCTAGTGCTACCACCTTCGGCTCGCTTGTAAATAAAAAAAAAATAAAGATGTATGATATCTATTAATTACTAATTCACGATTTACCAGATCTTATTTGCGATTTATTTGTTTCTCTTGTGTTTTTTTTTCTAGTAAGAGTTATTTTCAAACACAAAATTTTTTCGTTGTCTTATTATCTTTTCAACAAAATGACTTCAACATTTCCAATTTTTGAATCAGAATCTTTAGAAAATTTCTGTTTATGCAATTTTGTGCCGTTCACGGTTAAGCGTCCAGAACAAGGGAAAGGAACTCACTCCCATGGCAGCCGGTTCTACGTTACCGGAATGACTCGGGTTTTTCGCGACCAAGGGCTGCCGCCCCAGTAAACGAGCCCTGTCTAGTGTACCGTATCCCAGGGAAAGGAACTTAACTTCACTAAGCATTTCAATTGCGTTCCCGGTCCATGGTGATTTCCCTCAGTCCTGGTGAAGATTTTGAATGATGGCTGTTTCTAAACAGACGCACCTCTGTACACCATCTATTTGACAAGGGTATTCTCGCTATGATTACAACTCTTGATAACGGATGCCGTTGTTAGTCAGCAAGTGCAGTAAGTCAACGACTTGGCACCACAGGAAAATTATAAATTCGCAGACAAGTCTGTGCATGTTTCTATTCTCTACACACACCTTGCCTTAACACTCTCCATTGAGAAACCTTGTCGAACGCTCCTCGATATCAAGGAAGACGCGGATTGCAGTCAAAAGTACTCTGGAACTCCATGAACAATTGTAGGTAAAACGAATCGTTCTGAATGACTTAGTTACTAAGTAATTCCCTTTGCTTATCTTCAGTATAAAACTTAGCTAAGCTCTTCTGCACACCGTTGGTATGTAATTTAGTGCGAGACAGTCTCGCATTATCTCCATAAGATGTGGGAAAGTTAGTTCGCTACTCTTACTTGGTTTTCATTTAAACATTTTCATTACAAATTTTGCAAAATTCTACCTTTATTCGTTTATTGTTACTGTAAACAGCTGCTACTTCTTGCACGCAAATTACATATTACAAGCAAAAATGTATCCATTTAAACCTATTTGACCTCTCCTCAAAATGAAATGTTACATTGCGCTCTCAATTTCTCAATTTCCCCTTCCTTGCAAGTTTTTTGGGTACAATATCTCCAAAGCGTGGTAGTTAAAATCGACTATACCGTACAAGAACACAACTATCGCAAATATCTTTTCGCCGACATTTTGTCGGGGTATATATACCTGTGCCATCAGGTATATTTGGGTATTTTACTGAGGTTACCGGCCTTAGAAACTGCAACTTAGTTATTTGACGATGTAACCATTTGCAAGCGAATGTTATGGAAAACTTTGCTAACTACAATATATTCTGCATAAAATCTTTACCACATATTTCCATTTCTACGGCATATTTGGTAATTGCAAACTTCAATGAGTATAAACAATTTTTTTTTCGTTCCTTCTGTGGAATTTTGTGCACTACGTGAACACAAAAGTAACAAAGATCATTTATTTTTTGGGCACGCGCTTTTTCCCCGATTTCAAAGCATGTATGAAAATCCACTGAATTTTTTTTTCTAACCGAAATTATTACGACAATTGACGATTGTTTAAGTATACTGTCAGGTGCTTGCCGCCTGCCTTATTCATGGATATTCGCTCAAAAACTATCTTTTTACTCGAATTTCTTTTCTATATCTTAATTTTAGTTATTACCTAAATTTCCAAATTAAAAAAAAATTATATCATATATGCGGAAGGTTTAGAAACTGAGAGCCGAAAATGTAATGTCATTTTCTAGACATTTTCCCCATTTCGAGGCACTAAATGCTGTTTTTTTTAATCAATTCGTGATAAATTTTTTTTCTTTCAGCTTGCACCTCGAATTATACAGGAAAACAAAATATAGCTATGAAAAAAATTTAAAATCTCTTTATTAATTGAATTATTGTTATAATTTCATTCGTACCCAATTATGTCACTAATTTTATAAATTTTCTTCAGTTTAATTTCAGTAGTAACACGCAGCCGCCGCCAGTCGACAATAAATTTTATCTAATATCATCATTATTTGGAATGATTTTTTGAACAGAAAATTGCTTAAAACACGCATTGTCACTTACAAATTGAGATATAGCAAAAAAAAAAAGGGTTCAACAGACAAACAAACAACAAATATAATAACTACTTCGAACGTTCCAAAGAGTCACCCAGTCAATAAAAATTAAATTAATAATAAATGATAAATATGGATATAAGCGTAACACCGAATTATTCATACATTTTCGATTTCGAAAATGATTTTATCCACCAACGCACACGCAAATGGATGGTCGAGAATTGGACTTGGGTGTTTTACTATTGTGGCATTTATATGTTGGTGATATTTGGCGGGCAGCACTTTATGCAAAATCGTCCCAGGTAAGTCGCATATAATCGCATATAAATGTAGAAATGCATGCATAAATATTTTTTTACTCACATTAAATAACTGGCATAAAGCTGTATACGTTTACGAGTACTATGCGCCAAAAGCAAAGTTCTTATGTAAAAAAAAAATCTCATCGACACTTGAAAACAAATACAATCGTGCGTACAACACGAGTTCTCATTACTAGATTCATTCACCGAACTTCTTATTCAAATAAAAAAACAAATAATAGTGGCGCGCTCACTTCTGTTAGGTGTTTAGATGAGCTCCTTCTCCTATTTGTGGCGTGCGTCTCCAAAAATGGAGGGACCTACAGTTTTAAACCCATTCCGGTGTTTTATAAGGAGCTTTTTCATTGCAGAATTACACTCAGAGGGTTGTCATTGCCTGCCGAAGGGCGTCCGCTATTAGAAAAAACACTTTTTCTATCATTTCGCCATTTCAAGCATGGAGATTCGAACCTATGCACTCCCGAATGGTAGTCAAAATAGATTTGTTTATTTATTTTATTTATTTATTTCGGCTCAATAGAGCCAATGAATGCACTAATTCACCTTTCATTTTCAAACAAACAAATAAACCATAGCAAGTGTTCAAATTTTCATCGTTCAAAAATTTCATCTCTCCCATTGTTACTCCAGCAACATTCCCCAGGCATTTGTGGAACTGCTAATAAGCTTCACACGAGTATGTCTTACAACACGTGCGCATACATACATACATAAAATTTGAATGACTCGCTTAAATACTTGTACTATTCGCTAGTATTTATAGTAAAATTTAAGCAGTTCAATGACTTGCGAAAAATCTATATGATATCGCAACAAATTCTCTATAAAATAAGTATTTATAAAAACGTTAATATTTAAATGTGTGAATCGCTACAATTTATTTTAAGTTGTTTTAATCATATGCAAATTTAAATAAAAACCGGCACGCGTCATTGTTCTATGTAGAGATACTACATATGTAGATTCATATACTATATACGAGTACATACATACATACATACAATCAAACATCATTCTTTGAATTGCTGCTATTTGCTTTATGTCGATTAATGTCGGTTTTAGTGATTTAGTGTTATATAATGGTTGTTAAATAATTAAGAGGCCTAATCTACTGATTAAACCGCAAATGCCAAACATTTATTGCCGAACACACGTACGCGTGTATATGTATGTTTATTATACATGAATATGAATTCATGCAAATTTTAGTAATGCTTGTAAAATCCAAAATGAAACGTGATGGCTACTACAACAATAACCAACCGAAATAATTCAGTAGCTGAGATAAGTCGGTCAATGCTTAAATTAACCAACTAAAATTTTATGCAGAGCTTTTTGTTTTGCTAAAACGTTAATTATTTATTGAAAAATAGTTAATAGTTTTCCTTTTTTGTTTCTGATATTTCTCATTAGTTTTAAAATTAACTTGGAAATATCATTTTTGATCATAGTGAAAAGATGTTTAGAGGTAAATTACCACCTAGCACACATTATTCGGCTCTGAGCGAATTTGATAGATATACCGATTTCGATTCCCCGATTCGTTTTGTGCTTCACTAAGCTAAAGCTAAATTTTGCGAAAAACAAAACGAATGACGTAGAATCCAAAGCTCCCCTCAAACTCCATAGGGGAACTTCACCATACCTAACGAGTTAACCTGGTATCTATCATCCTTGATTTTTGATAATTGTGAACATTAACACACATAGCCTACACATGAAAGCCGTCCGTCGCTGAACTGGTCATCTTTTGGCAACGCGATTTGAAGAAAATTACACTCGACAGATGCAAGCAACTTCTTCGGTGGCACGCGGTCAACGGCCATGAAAATATTCTTTTCACAGATGAGAAAATGTTCACTGTTAAAGAAGTTTTTAATAAGCAAAACGACAAAATCTATACTAAAACTTCTAAAGACGCCAAAAATGTTGTTCCAGGGGTTCAGCGCGGCCCATCTAGCCTCTGTAATAGTTTGGTGGGGAGTGTCTGCGGAAAAAAGGTTAAAACCGGTGCAAAAGTGTACCAGGAGGATGTGCTAGAAGGTGTGGTGAAGCAGTTGAGCATTACACTCATCAAGATGAGAGCGTTGGATCTTTCAGCAAGATTCCGTTCCAGCCCTTAAGGCAGCTCCAGCCCTGGTTTCACAGCCACAGAAGATTGGCCGTGTGGAAGTCCAGATCTGAATCCATTGGTGTACAGTTTGTAGTTGGAGAATTGGAGAGCATGCCGAAGATCTCAGAGAAATTTGGAGAGCCTCAAACAACCTTTGGCTTGAGCAGCGACGTCAATATAAGCAAATGGTGAACATTTTGAATGAAAATTAAACATGAGGGATTACTTTTGTTAAAGCTTAAACATATACTTGCCTACGGAGTAGGGCTGTTTTTGCCATGGAATATTTTTTTACCATTAAAAAAATCAATATTAGCCCTCTGTTCGATGCTGATTGTTCAACCGATGTTTTGTACTGTAACAAATACTGTGAAATGTTATCAGCGCACATAGCATAAAATTTATTTTCGGTGAACTTAAAATTGGGGTTAAGCTCTCCATCCTACAATACTCTTAAAGCCGTTAAATAAATTAAAGTTTAAATATGCTAATTAAAAAACAATTAAATAACCAAATTCATTACCAATTAATCAGTTATTAATCACATTGAATATGCCTCGGCTACAGTTGTGTCTATGTACATATGTGCTTTATGTCGCTGATGGGTCGCATGAAAATGTTCTTCAATTAATAAAATGCAATCATTCTGATTCAAGTTACCAACCGAAGGTGTTAAAATTATTAGAAAGCAAGTATATTTCAAATTGCTGATACAATGATTTCTGGAGTGTCTGTTTTTCGTTTTCACGATGTAACTTTGCGGTACCTGGGGCAAATACCACCATCAAATCATTACCGTTACTTATACTATCTGTATTCACTGGCTCTAATTATAGTCATAACCGTTGGCTATCCCACTCATCTGATGATTGGACTCTTCAGAAGTGAAAGCAAAGCCGATATATTCAAAAATATGACCATCAACTTCACCTGTTTGGCATGCAGCATCAAAACAATGGCGTTTTGGTGGCGTCTAGCAGAAGTTCAAAAAATTTATCGAATCATCTTGAAGCTCGACACACATATCATCCAAGCAGAGGATGTGAAATTGTACAAATTGATCGCATTTCGTCGAGCGAAACAAATTCTCTACTTCGTTCTCTGCGTGGGACTGGGCGCAGCGATTAGCTCCGAAGTAGCTACACTAATTGGAGGTATTTTAGGCAATTGGAGGCTCATGTATCCAGCCTATTTTCCATTCGACACCGAGCGGAGCGCTTTGAGTTACATGGTGGCTCATATTTACCAGTGCATTGGCGTAACTGTGCAGATTTTTCAAAATCTAATAAATGACACATTTCCACCCATTGCACTGGCAATGTTAGCTGGTCATGTGCGTATGCTAAATGTGCGAGTGGCACGTATTGGCCACAACACGCGAAGTGATGCAGTGCTGGCGCCCAACGCTGAGTTCTTGGTGTGCATTGAGGACTACAAACATTTGCTTGAGTAGGTTAAGTGTATCCGAATGCATTTTGGATTTTGTCTGTTTACGTATTGAATGTTAAATGTATTGCTCGCTTAACAATTTAATTCCAGTTTCCGTGTTGCAATTCAACGCATCTCCTCTATCGGCACTTTCGTACAGATTCTGGTCACCACCTTCAACATGGGTGTGGTCATTGTGTATTTGATCTTCTATGTGAGCGATATATTTTCATATATCTACTATTTCGTATTCTTGCTGGCAATGCCATTGGAAATATTTCCGCTTTGCTACTATGGAACTTACATGGAAATGGAATTCGAGCAGCTGACCTATGCCATATTTTCTTGCAATTGGATGGACCAAGATGCGGTTTTCAAAAAAATCTTCGCATTTTCGCTGAGCAATCATTGCGTAAGCAAATTGTTATTGCAGGCGGCATGTTTGCAGTTAACTTGGATACGTTTTTTGCCGCCTTGAAGGGTGCATATTCGCTCTTTGCATTAGTGGTGCAAATGAAATGAAAGCTAAAAAAGTATGGCAAGCGATTTTGGAAGGGAACAAGCTATTATTATAATTATGTTATGTATGTATAATGTAAGTAAATTTGAATATGAAATATAGTGTAATTAATTGCTGTTGCTCAGAAGAAGTTAACCTGAAAGATCTATTTTTTGTGGACTGCATCCTGCTCAGCCATGAAAGAAGTGCCTTGCAATATAAAAAATTCTTTTTCGAACTCAAAGAAGTCGTTCGCTCAAAATATCCCAGAAAATGTTCTCATATTCACAAATTGAGTAATAGCGAGCGAAAATGGGAGAGTAGCTGCAAAGCTTTGCTTCTAATGCTGAAAACAGGGAACGACGTAAGCGCAGCCCCCTGTCAGCTGTTACGATCAAACTAATGAGAGCCCCATGTAAATGAAAAATTACCACCCTTCCGTAGCGTAGTATTGTAAATTTTA
>JAYXIM010054558.1:0-20833 GCA_037575425.1 Anastrepha fraterculus
ACGAAGTACCTCCTGTCATCAAACAAACAGTCGGCACACGTATCGGCACACACGTCACTGTTGGCAGTTATGATTTCGAAATTGTAAGAGACTTCGTTTATCAGGAACCTCACTGACATCGATAACAATATCAGCCTGCAAATCCAACAGAGAACCTCTCTTACCAACAAATGCTGCTTTGGACTAAGTAGGCAGCTGAGCAGTAAAGTCCTCTCTCGACGAACAAAACTAACACTCTACAAGGCTCTCATCATGCCCGTCCTAACGTATGGCGTCCTAACAACCGATGAGGCGTCACTTGTAGTGTTTGAGAGAAAGATTCTGCTGAATTTCTTTGGACCTTTGCGTGTTGGCGACTGCAAGTATCCTAGGTGATGGAACGAGGAGTTGTATGAGCTAAACGGCGACATGAACGTGGCGCAGTGAATAAAGATCTAGCAGCTTCGGATACAAATGGATAGATGCACTCCGGCTCTGAAAGTATTCGATGCGGTACCAGATGGTGGTGGCCGAGAAAGAGGAAGACCCCCTCTACGTTGAAAAAATTAGGTGGAGAAGAGCTTGGTTTCACTCGCTCACATGTGCAGTGATTGGCAATAAATCCAGAAAAATTAATCTACCCGTCCACATATGACAATCAGCTGTCAAGACTGTTTTGAAAGATTTATTTTCATAGAAATTCGTTTAATGGAATATTTTATTGTTTCTGGTATGTTTAATTATTATAAACATTATTAAAAGAAGGCAAGTGTAAGCAATTTCGCAATTTGCTGCTAGTAATGGCCAATTGCGGCCGCCGTAGCCGAATGAGTTGGTGCGTGATTACCATTCGGAATTCACAGAGAGGTCGTTGCACAGTGGTCCCGCTGCGTAGGAAGAGCGGTCATAGGAACTTTTGGCGTGATAAATGACTTTTTAGTACGTTTTTAAGTTGATAAATGTTTTTATTTGTTAAAAAAACATTAAGACATATAAAAAGTAATATATATATAATAAGAATATATATAAGATATAATAATAATAATATATAATAAAGTAATATATAATTAATATAAAAAGTCAAAAAAAAAATTAGGTACACACATTTTTTACATAACATTTTTTTGTTCCGTTTAAGGTTTTGCATAAATCTTAAATTATAAACAGTAATAGAAAAAAACATTAAATTCCGAAAGGATGAGTTAACTTATTCTTATTTATGAAAATAATAAAATATTCACTTTCCAAAAAGTTAATGTATGTACTTAGAAATACAAAACTTTTAACTCAGTAAATCTAACACTTCTCTTGACATCATAGATTTCTTTTTACATGGTAATTTTCGTAGACTAGATATAAATGGATCGGAATTAAGAAGAAGCCTGTGTAAAAGATCCGTGTAAGTTACAGTTCTTGAGTGCTTTCTGGTATTATCACGTCTGAATTGTTTCACTAATTTATTACATGATTCAGCTGCCTCCTCTGATAATTCTCCAATTGATAATAAACAATGATCGATTACCTCCGGCCCATGAATGAGCACTTTATGAACTGATGCAGGTAAATTATACCATGAATATTTACTAACTAGAATTTTAGCAGTGTCTAGTGCGTATATTTTGAATTTATTCGAATTAATTTTAAAACCAGATGAAAGACATTGTAGGAGATAACTACATCTGTCTATAACGTGTTTGTCTATTCCTGTGATTTCGGATGATATGTTTGAATGAAGGAAAAATTTTCGTGCTGTATTTCCATCATTAGAGGTGCCACTTCCTCCACTTCGCGGTTTGTCAACTATCAAGCCTAATTGTTCTCTAAACTCCCTCTGAACGAATTCCTTTCTCTTAGCTAAAAGTGCTTTTTCCTCAGATGAACGTGCTTGCCACCTTTTAAATTCGATTCTTTAAGAAATATGAATAAAGTATTCAAAAAATCTAATCTAAGAATGCAGGGGTTATAAACCAAATTCAAATCTACTGGAGTTTACTTCTTTGTTTCTACACTTTTCTACGTCATTCATTTCTTTAGGTGTCGCACCACAAATCTAACATTTACTCGTAAATGAGTCACATAGGTACAGATTAGACCCTATATCAAGCGCAGTCGCAGGTCATCGCAGCTGGAAACTATTTTTCCTTAAAGAGGACATATGTAAGAATATTTTAATGTATGTTTCATTTGTGCGAATTCGTGCGAACTTAGTTAAAACTTTACAAACTTCTTATAAAAAAAAAAAATGGGAAATTTTAAAGTACGTATTTCGTACGGTCTGAAAACCCATCAAATAATAATTAAAAAAGATAAGAAAACGTTCAACATGTTTTACATACCTTCAACTTGAATTTCCATTGTACAACAGGTCATAAACACAGTAATTCTTAGAAAAATAACACTTCCCGGAACTGCGTAAGTACGGAGCGGAGACCACGCTAACTATCACTTTTCAAATTCTCTTACTTTGGAGGCACAATTTTAAGTGAAGTGTTTGTGCAGTTGAAATTTCTTTTATACTCTAAGTTACTATGACTAATGAACTAACATTTAGCTAAATATTGTTGCATAATTTTAACATGACTATTTTCATCCAATGTCCTATGGCGGAACCACTGTGCGTTGGTTCGAATCTCGGTGAAACATCAAAATTAGAAAAAAACATTTTTCTAATAGCGGTCGCCCCTCGGCAGGCAATGACAAACCTCCGGGTGTATTTCTGCCATGAAAAAGCTCCTCATAAAAATATCTGCCATTCGGAGTCGGCTTGAAACTGTAGGTCCCTCCATTTGTGGAATAACATCAACACGCATACCACAAATAGGAGGAGAAGCTCGTCCAAACACCCAAAAAGGGTGTACGCGCCAATTATATACATATATATATATATATATATATAACTCGTTTTTTAATTAAGTTGTATGTGGACCTATTATAAGGCAAGATGAGAGTGTTTCGAAACTTTTATTTTCTAAAAACTACAGTAAGTAACATAAAACAAAGTGATGCAAATTTAATCATCTAAATAGCTAAGTAACAAAACAATATAGTTTGAGTGCTGAAAATCTTTACTTTGACGTTTTCGTTTATTCAAGTTTAAAACATAATTATAGCTTTAACAGATCATTTAGAGCTAATATGAGCTTAAATTACTACGGGTAGTCAAATAGCAAATAATACGCGGGACCAGTGCTTGTCTGTTTGCTCTCTAGTTCGCAAGTGTCAAGTATGATTGACGTACGACGCCATATGCAAAAATTATAATCTTTGAGTAAGGGACAAATACCTGTACAATTTCGAAAAAACAAATTTTTTTTTTCATAAAATGTTAATATAATCCTTTAAGAATATATCAAAAAAAATTGAGATCGTAAATTTAAGTATTTCTTATATAATATGAGTCGCTCAGTGCACACATCGATTAACTCCATAAAACGAAAAGTTGAGAAACGCGATGATGTAATGAATTCAAATATAAATATAATGCGGAATGCATAATTGCAGATATAGCTTTCATCTAACGGTATTTAAAATTAATAAGAAAGAATAGCCAACAAACAATCGTCAGTAATATTTCAGTTTTTATGTGTCTGCTGGAGTTAATCGATTTGGCAACTGAAAAAAGTAATAAAGTTAGATTTAGTTTTCTTATTTTTAAGTTTTTATTACAGAAAAAGTTAGTTTTTATACATTTTTATCACAGCTTTTCCATAAAAATGAATGTTGGAAGTTCGGTTATAAAATAATTTTCGTAATTAATTTATATCAGCTTTATGTTAGCGGCATTATTCTTTGGTGTGATTCAACAATATTATAAATAATGTCTTCTTCATTAGCTGAATGCGAGAATTCGTCATTTCGATTTGTTGACAAGTTCTTATACAGGGCCGTCGAGGTAAATCCGGAATGTTGAACTTAAAATCAAAACTATTGGATATTTACAAAAAAATCTATCTCGTGCAGTTACCTACTCCAGCCGGGACCTGAAGCGCCCACATGCGCGTGCTACATCCTCTTTGTCCATTGTGGTCATCACTTCCTCGATGGTTGTCTTCAGAGCGTTCTTAGTGTTATGAGGCTTCGCGTTAACTTTTGCTTCAACTGTGCCCCACACGTAATAATCAAGAGGATTGCAGTCTGGGCTTGAAGGTGGCCAAAAATCTGGTGACTAGTGGTAGGGTAAGTTATTCTTGTTTATTTATTTATTTATTTATTGTCTTTAAATGGATACATTCTTACAGACTATATTAAGCTAATGTGCCAAGCCTGAGTCTTCTTTACCTTGTGAGCAGGTGCGGAGTCCTGCTGAAACACATATTCTCTTCCAGCAGCCACGCGGTCCATCCAGGTCCTCAATTATCTCTTTAGGGCTTTTTCCGGCGCGAAGTGACTCTAGTATCGCAGCTCTTCTGTCCTGCTCTCGACTCACTCGACACTTACTCCGGCACTCCAATGTCAATCAGGAAACAATACACTAAAAATATGTCCCTTTATCAGCGGTTTTAGACTTAACGCTACTGCTCCAGAGCTTTCGAAATGTTTTCCGGATTTACCTCGACGGCCCTATAGTAATCGTGTTTAACAGGAGGAATGAAATTTAGCAGGTCCATCATGTCTCGCCATTTTTCCTTTGTCACAGTTCTACTTTTAGGATATAATAAAGGCTGATCAATATTTTTCAAACTTTGTGGTCTACCTACTAAAGATTTTCTTGTATTATTGGCTTGAAATTCTGTATCTTCATTATAGTCACACTTGAATTGTATAAGATAGGGTTTGGACCTTTCTAACTTTATCCAGCGTAATTTAAGCCAATTTACTGGAAGCCCTGTGACGGTTACTTTTCTGTTATTGGTAGATTGTTCTAAAGGTTTTGTTGACACAAAATCTTGGTGAGTCATTTGTACTAATCATCTGGTGAAAAAATGTTTTGATTTTTTTTCGCACATGACTCAATAATGGCAAAATCTGAGTCATTGGGCAAATAGCTGTGTCCACTTATGACTTCCTTTTCTCCCAATCAATGTGTTTATTGGGTTTGTACTACAGCAATCCAATGAATCCGAGGAAAACGATAAACATCTTCTTAACCCAGAATTTTTGTTGACAAATCGTATTGAAGAATCATCACTGCTTTCTTCACTCACATTATTAGTCTCACTGATCTTGATTATAACGGTATAATATTTATTTCTTCAAAAAAAAAATCTGGGAGCAATGTTGAAAAGACTAATGCTGGAAACAGTGAACGACGTACGCAGTCCCTTACCGCAGCCCTAACGAGCACAAAAACTCATCCCCTGAGAACAACTGTATTCTTTTAATTACATATTTACACAATACATCGGTTTGCGTGTGTATGTGTTTGTTTGTATCTACACAATGTTGCCATTGATATTTTTGCTTACACACTTTTTCACACATCCGCTTTATCAGTTACAATTTTTCATTGTTTAATAAACCAACGCCAAAAACCAACCAATGCAAATAGTTCATTTATCTATAATTAACATTATTCAACAGGGTTTTTAAGTTATTTTAATAAAAATTATAATTTTTCTAAGTTTATTTTGCAAATGATTTCGAAATGTACTGCTTGGCAACACTGTGTGGTGAGAGAGCAATCAGCTGACAGGGTATTACGGGAATTTTTAAATATCATGAAATAAAATCTCCGATACTACGATACGGAAGGAATGAATT
Organism: Anastrepha fraterculus; assembly: GCA_037575425.1. Taxonomy (NCBI): domain Eukaryota; kingdom Metazoa; phylum Arthropoda; class Insecta; order Diptera; family Tephritidae; genus Anastrepha; species Anastrepha fraterculus. The sequence goes on from JAYXIM010054558.1 coordinate 5,680, forward strand.
TTTCATTTACATAGGGTTCTCATTAGTTTGATCGTAACAGCTGACAGGGGACTGCGTTTACGTCGTTCACTGTTTTCAGCATAAGAAGTACATAGTAGTAACATTCAGCGTACGAGATCACTCCTGTACTAACTACCGCTTGCATTGTGCTTCTTTTTATCTGTTTAGCGATGCGATTTTGTTACGAATATTATTGAGAGGGAGAGAGTATCTTTGTGTGTTTAAAAGCAATTAAGCGTCGATGCACGGCCAGAACAGATACGGCGTTACTGAAACGATTTATATTAACTCCATAGAATCGAAATGGCTTTTGAAATAAATTACTTATTATTCAGTTGCCAAAAAAATTTGCCTTTTGACGATGCTAATATTTATTATTCAGGAATGTTATTATAAATATAAAAAGTTATGACTATACCAAGGGCTTTGACACTTAAATTTAAGATTTTTCAAAAAGTGAGGTTAATCGATGTGTGCACTGAGCGGCTCATATTATAGATCGTCAATCGTGACGACTCTATTCTTTGCGTTCGAGCGAAGAAGCATAGGTTTCATGTATTCAAACTTTAGACGCATTTTTCTCAAAACTACATTTTTCGAATTGGCGTACACGATAACTCGAAAGGTTATTGACCGATCTCCATGAAATTTTGCATACGTCTTTTTTATGATATTACTTTCTATGTGAATTTACAAGTTTTCGAAAATTAAAAAAAAATAATAATTTTTTCAAAGCAAAAATAGTAGGAAAATTCGCCCCAAAATTCAGTTTTTTTAAGCATTTTATTCCGCGAATGTTTTTTTTTCCATTTTTGTTTAATTCATATAGAAATTATGACATTAATAAACAAAAAAATATTTGGTTTTTTGTATTCAGGTCACTGACGCCGATGCTACAATGCCCGCCGATTAAGCAGCCCCGCTGCGACCTAACTGGAAGAATTGAGTGTACATCCGCCATTTTAAATGATTATAATAAAAATAAACATTTTTATATTATTTTAATGTATAAATAAACTGTATGCCAATTTTGAAAATCATATATTGACTTCTTCATTTTTAATAATTTTAATGAAGATCGAGGAAAATATGGCCGTTTACAGGTATCTGCCCCCTTAAATTTACGCCAGCCTGCATATAACTACAGTCATAAATAACCAGCTACAGTTATATATTTACGTACATCAGTTTAAGTTGTATGGGCCAGTTAGCGCTTAGAAACTAAATACAATAAATATCGCGAGTTCGATGTGAACCAAAAAAACACTCTCGTTAATTATAAAACGGTAAAACAGCTCACTAGAATAAATGCGTGCATACATTTGTATTTAACAACAACAAACAACAAAACTTTATTTACAACAAATAGCCGCGCTTTGTCTGCGGTTCGTTTGATATTAGAATAATTGTGGAGCAGTGGAATTCTAGACGATTACAGATGGCAAGGTGAAACAGATGTCGAGGTGAGACACGAACACACACATGTACAACTTTTCTTGTTTTGACTTGAGGGCAAGCGTACGTACCTGTTGTAAATTTTGGTTGACGAAATTGTTTAATGACAGTTAAGAGTTTCGAGCAAATTTATTGATTTTAATAACTGTTGCTATGTCCTTGTTAACACACACACAGACATGAAATGTTTATGTATGGGTAATATAAGGAGCCCTACAAAGTGAAGTTTGCATTAATTTTTGTGTCTCATGGCTTCTTCACTAATTCAATTGTTATCTCTTGTTTACATTTTTGCGTATGTGTGAATGCCTGTAATTACGGCCCCTTGGCGTTTGTCGCACCAGAAGCAGTTCAACTAACACTAGATATATGTCTGTTCGCAGGAGTTGTGCCGCACATGTTGAATGCCATGCAAGGAGCATGTCGAATAGCAACGTCGTGTCGCAAATCTCTGCAAAAACAATAAATAATTTTCGAATTTTCGTATTTTACTGTATGATTTGGTTGTGCTTTTGTTGTGGCGTTGTGATGTGTTGGAGGTGGGTTATATATTTGTGGGGGTGTGTTGTTGCTGAGCTAAAAATTTTGCATTTCGCATTGTTAGCTGAGAGTGGTAAAGTGTTGGTTAGTCGGCACTCAAGTAGTTGTGCTTGTATGTGTGTGTCTATGCGCTTATCAAGGGTTAAGTGTTTAAAGTTGGAAGTGGATATTCTGTATTATACTCATACATACATAAGTGGTGGTAAATGTTTTTAGGAATTATCGTTGTTTGCATGTTTTCAGTTGATCTTTTAGTTTCTGAGCTTGAAAGTGGTTTCAACAAGCTCTCACTTTTTTTTTTGGTTTTGTATAAAAGTTTTATATAGTTTTTGTTATTGGAGTTTGCTTAGCTGGCTTAGGTGTTGGTAGAGTTGTTTAAATGGTTTGCATTCAAATTTATGGTATCTTTTTTAAATTATGTAAATCAGTACTTAAGCTAGCAAGTATGATTGGATTTGGTAAATTGTTTTGAGAAGGATAAGCGACATTGGTTTTTGGCTTCAAGGGGCGGTTGGAAATATTTTATAGCTATTTTCAATGCTATTAAGTAAGGCTCAGTTTAGTTCAGTTAGATTAAATATGCTGCTGGATACTTTGCCCCAACTTAGGCTTGATAAGGCAGAACCATACTGAGGTAACAACTGGGCAGAAAGAAATGCAGGGTAAATAGTTGGGAGAATAATCAAAGAATTAACCATTGAGGAGTCACACAAGAACTCCGTCAAACCAAAAAGCTTATTAGATCTTCTGGCTACTATAGGGGATTGCACAACATTCGTAAAGTAGAGATATGGAAACTATTAGGTTTTTTAATAAGTCGCTAGTACTTAAATTAAGATCTCTCAAAAATTCACATTGGGAATGGCACAGAGTGTGAAACCATTATCTTTTGCTTTGACAAAGACCAGATTGCACGTCTTTCCTCGATATCGATTGGATCCGAATGAAATTAAGTATGCTCCTGTTGCAGATATTCTGAAATTCGTCCGCAAGGCGGAAAAATTTCGGAAAGAATTTGGCCTTCAATCAATTCCCAGCCTGACAAAGATGGACAATGGCACTGGATCGCGGTGTACTCGGAACAGTTCTCCTTAACTTGCTCCTTTAGACTTCCATATTGGTGTAGCTTCTTTCAAGCTGAAATCTACGCTATTGACCAACCAGCAAAAACGATAAGGTTAATGGACTCACCTCCAGCTAACCTTACCATATTCAACAGCGATCAAGGCACTAGTCTCAACGAGCATCAATTTAGGATGTGTTAAAGAATGCAGAAGCTCGCTCTCGCTCGTCCACTGGCCACTCCGGAGTGGAGGGAACTGAAATAGCGGATGAGTGTGCAAGGAACGGCTTTGAGCTTGACCTTCAGCGAGTGATAGAGGTCTTAAGAATTCCTCTAAACTAACTATACACTGCGATTGATTTGAGTGTAATCGTAGTCTCTGACTACTAACTGCAGGATCTCAAAAACGCTCTTGCCAAAACTGAATCTTAAAAGGTCGAAATGTCTGCTTGGATTCAACAGATCAACTACCAGCGTCCTCACAGGTGTTATAGCGGATTACTGCGCTATTGGAACCCGAGCCAGTAGAATGGGTGTACCTCACAATGACTTCTGAAGACCTGGAAAATTTGAAAAATGTCTCATTGGAAAGACTACTTACTTTCTTAAAAAGATCTTAGTGGTTTAAGCAACATAGTTAGGGGATGGAAATCAAATGCAGATATCACAATGGGCCTTAGGACCCCCGAGTGCCCTGTCTTAGACAAGCAGTCTGGCTAACCTAAGCCCTAGATAGGGAACATCTAAGTGCTGTTATTTTCACTGTGGATAAAAATATCGAACGAAGAATTTGTCTCAATTTTGTGTTTTGAAGGGGATTTCGTGAGCCGAATCATTGGAAATGTTGCAGAATGTTGTTGTGCTTTATCAAAAACACGGGTCTATGAGTGGCTTTTGGCTTAAGGCTTTTGCAGAGGACCGAGGAGTCGTGAAGATTTGCCCCGATCTGGTCGCCTATCAACGTCTTCAACGGATGGAAACGTTCACAAAGTCAAGAAAATGGTGTTGGAAAACAATCATTTAAGTTTGAGGGAGGTAGCTCGTGACCTTAGCGTGTCTCACGAATCAATTCGCAACATTTTACACCATCAATTGGGCATAATTGGGTATGAGACCCGTGGCTGCTCGACTCGTTCCAAGAGAGTTGAACTTTTTTAAAAAAATTCATCGGAATAAGGTGGCTGAAGACATGCTTGAGCAAGTGAATTCGGACCCAACGTTTATCCAGCGCATCATCGCATCATATTAGGTGAAGAGACGTGGGTATACGAGTTTGACACACAAACAAATCAACAGGCGGTACAATGGCGCTATCCACTCGCACCGAAACCCAAAAAGCCACATCAATGTCGATGAAAAGTGAAAGCCATGCTACTCGTTTTCTTTGATTATCGAGGTGTTGTGCACTCGAAATTCATCCCAAAGGGTTCAACGGTAAATAAAGAATATTATTTTGAAGTTATGCAATGTTTGAGAAAGAATGAGCGTAGGAAACAGCCCACTTTGTGGAAAGAAAACTCATGAATCTTGCACCACGATGACACACCGCCTCACGAGGCTCATATTGCGAACACTTTTTTGACGAAAACTCGACAAATATCATCGAACAATCACCGTATCCACCGGATTTAGCCCTCTGTGACTTTTTCCTTAAAACTTAAATTTCTACTCCGCGGACGCCGCTTTGAGTGGATAGAGGCCATTAACGAGAATTCGCTGAAGGAGCTGAAGGAGATCTCTTCAAACGCGTTTAAGAGGTGCTTTGATGACTGGACTAATCATTGGCATATGTGCATTGCTTCGAATGGAGCCTATTTTGAAGGCGACAAAATAAATTTTGATCATTAAAAAATTATTTTGCGGTATTGAACAATTTCCGGTATTTTGTTCGCAGAATTTATTTACATATAATTGAGGATTAGTTTCTTTATTGTGTGTTGGGCTGAGCCTCCTTCTTCTATTTGTGGTGCGTGTCTTGATAATTCTTCTACGTTCTATGGCGGTTGAAACTTGAAAAATTTACTAACTACTTGGATCTAAGACCTATCTGGGTATATAAAGTAATGTATCCTATACGATCCTCTGCAAGTATATACGAATATTATGAAAATACATTCTATTATGGCGAAAAATTACGTGCTTATAAAGAAATTCTCCTGTTAGCTAATATACAAACCTCTGAGATAATCAAGAACTTAGAAGTTCTTCAAGCGTACTTAAAAAGTGCGAACAAAGTTGTCTGAACGTTGGCTACGCAACATCAAGACAGCTGGGAGGTAAATATAAAGATTATCGCCTCCTCGTTTGACTATCCTTCAAGCAATTACTACAGAAGAAACTTGAAATTTGGGGGCTCCACCAAAATATGTATAATATATTTCTAAGCCCGTCTGTTCCGCTCACTTTATATACCGGATGGTACAGCTAGAGTGTGTGTATTTTATTTATAGTCAAAATAAATTGAATTCCAAGCGCTGAATGCACCACCCTATATTTGGAGCTAACCCTACTCGGGGGACACATTTACACAAAATATAAATGGGTGTATCCGCCTTGTTAGCTGCTAGGAAAAGATGTCTAAAAATATATATAAATAAGGATGTATTGTAGCGCAGATATTTTATTACGTAACCAGAAAAGTTTTGGTTTCGAAAATAAAGATTTTTTTTTGAATACTCAAGTTACAAAAATAATTATCGCAAGAACTGAATACATACAGGGTGTCCCATGGCAGAATTAGGTTTTAAATTTAATTTATCTGTCTAAGTTATGATAAATGGCTGCCCACGCAAGTGAGCTCCTTAGACTAGGGAGACTAGAATAATCAAAATTCGTGCACGGTGGTTGGTTCGTTGGTTTAAATGGTGCTTCATCCAGAATCCAACAAGCGCTTCCACACCATTTTGTTGACCCATCCTTGTTACCAACTTGTTTACTATTTATTTACAACGTATGCGGTTCAGGAACCTTATCAGGTTGTTGGCATCTAAGCCAGACAGTTTTTCGATACTATCTTGCCCTTAAAAAAGAAATATGTGATAATAACCCACAAGCTTCCCCAATTGCCAGTACTTCCGCCTGAAAGACTCTGCAGGCATTAGGGAGACACGCAGATTTTTCAATTTTGAGTCTATGAGAATCTATGCTAGCTCCAATACCACTCTCCGCGTTGTTGCCATATTTATAGGCTGTAGTGTCGAAGTGGCTTAGAATCCCTTATTCCTTTCCTCCCTAGATGGAAAGATAGTGACATAATTCCTATTGAGTGTTACCGTCGGGGTAATGTAGTCAGTCCTCTCCAATATATACTGGGTTTGTCGCGTAATAGACTGGCATGGCCATGAGTTTTTCCTTCCAGCGACCCGCTTCATTTAACCAAAATGCACTCATTGTTGCCATCTTCTTCTGATCTTTGTATTCTGCCAAATAATTCGATGTTGTATTCTCTCTCTAGAGCTTTCCGCCAAACCACCGAGCCATACGTTAAAATTAGTCGTACATATAACCGCCTTATACAGCCATAATATAATATATGCTTAGGTGGAAGAGCCCATCTTCTTCCAATGATACGCTTACAGGTAAATAAAGCAATTTAGGCTTTAGACCGGGTAAAGTCTTTAATGCTTAATTTTCAGCTAAGTTTGGAGTACCAAATTACGCCTAAGTACTTTGCACTCATTGAAAGTGAGAGGGTTTGTGCGTTAATATTTGGTAGCTTAAAAATTGGCACCTTATATCTGGTCGTGAATAGTATAAGGTCTGTTTTACGCAGGTTTAAATTTAGGCCACTGCTTGTAGCCCAAGAGTTAAGCTCGCCTAGCGCCCTTTGAATGATCCTACTGCTCGTATTAGGACACAGTTCTGAGGCCATTAACACCACATCATCAGCGTACGCCACCCGTTTTACCCCACCTCCATTCAGTTTTATTGAGATTTTGCTAATCACACATAACCAGAGAAATGGTGATAGTACTCCCCCCTGTGAAGTACCCCTATGGACCCTCTTAGTTATGTTTATATTACCCATATTAGCTCTAATGATCCTGGTTTCTAGCATAGAGGTGATCCAATTGCTGATACAATTTTCCACCCCTAAGGTTATTAAGTCCTGTGGGATAGCATCAGTGCTAATGTTATTAAATGCGCCTTCCATGTCCAGAAAAGCTGCCGCGGTATACTGTTCGCTTACTAGATACCCCTCTATTGTTCGGACTACCTCGTGAAGCGCTGTCTCCGTAGATTTATCTTTGAGGCAAGTGTGTTGTGCAATTGATATACTAGAGCTCTCTCGTTGAAAAGTTTCTAAAACGAAGGACGACAGACTAATTGGCCTAAAGTCCTTCGCTGATTAATGTCCCCATGCATGGTGATGCAGAAAAACCAAAATAGATTAGATGGCAGCAAATGGTGGCTAATTAAGTTTGTATTACCCGCTTTGAGCTATTGATGAAATGTGTGACACTTAACCCTGCTATAGCCGCAGGTTTGTATGACGAGAGCAAGGATATAATTCCACCTTATCCTCCAGACAGCTTATGTAGACAGGACTTGAAGTTACCCCAATTTTCACCGCAGGAATATCTAACGAACCGCTAAGGAATGACCGCTAAGGATGCCCTCAAAAACTCAAGGACTGTTACTTTAGTAACCTTTGAAATTCCCTCGCACACCCACGAACTACCCGTGGCCAGAATGATCTTGCGATTTTGCACGTTTGCTAATGCGAGACCTATCTTTCCACAGATTCTTAAGTGAACCCCAGTCCACTCATTTCGCGGTGAAACCGTCTCTAGGTTACTCTACCTAGCCAGCTAATCTGCCCTGCAGTTTCGTTCTATTCCTGTGACCTGGATCCCAAGTGAGCCTAATATCGAATTATTCGACTGAAGTCGAGAGAAGTCAGTCACACAAACATGGAGCCCAATGCCCAAATTGCCCCTGCCTGTCGGAGTAGATATTTACGTTCTTTACAGTATTTACAGAAATAAGCAATCAATTTACTGCTTCCTTAATTGAATCTATCTCCTCTTGGAAAACTTTACAGTGGTCCGGAAGCCTAAATTTGAGTTTGATTGGGAGCTTCTCGTAGAATACTGCTCCATCAATCTTTCCGACTAACTGCGAGCTGTCCGTAAATATAAAATATAAATGGAAATATGGATGGAAAAAGTACAGGTCAGTTCCAGTGAGGGCGTACATTGATAAGGCACTATGGGGATGAATTCTAAGTTCCTTACGAATACTAGAGTTTCCGTAGCTTAAGTCACGCTTGTGGCGCGAACACCTTAATCTGGTTGCGGCGTGTGCAGCGGCAGAGTGTAGTGTTTTTTACGTGAGTACCTGCTGGCGACAGCTTAAACCCACGGTACCCAAAGGCACACGGATCAAAACAATGCATTGATCAGCGCCTCAAAAATGCAAAAAGCACTTAAGGTACCAATTGGCAGTGTGGCCTTGGTAGGGCTCGAGGCCTACCCATACCTCTGCCGTTCTGAAGGTCTCGGCACCTGGTTACAATGCAACTCTACATCGAGCCAAAGGCTCAACCACAGCTACCACGAAAACCTCCCCGAAGGGCCGTTCCCAAGAACAGGGCAGAGCGAACTCTGAGGGCTCCTGTTCCCCGTGGTACCGAGTTATGGTCTCCGGTAAGACATCGTGCCCGAAAACACTGCCAGTTGAGCACCCATACTACTCAGGCACTGGTAAACCTAGATTTTAATCGCCTTTTACGACATGCTACAGTCGGAGTGGTCCGAAGCGCCTCATTCATGCCAATGAGAGCAGACCTTTAGTCCCTCTTTAGCTACTTAAGTTTCTCCCCAACCGCTGAGCGTACGAGCGTGAAGGAGACCGCGATAGCTTCGTTATTCGTGTGGGTTACTTACTAGTCATGATGTCCCAGTGGATGAGTGAACAAAGAGCAAAAGCCAGATTCCAAGAGGAAATATCATAATTCAAAAAGAAAATATAATAAAAGACTTGTCTTCTTGTACATAATAGTTATTGAGCCTTATCATTAGTAATGGTTTTTTGTTTTCAATTTAGCTTTTAGTTCCTAATTCTGCCACTGGACACCCTGTAGATTGCTAAATAAAATGAAATAAATAGAAGAATGCTAAAATCTTACAAAAAAATGTGCGGTTAAAAACTTGAGCTTTTATTCATTTTGAGAGTTCGGTTACCTTTTGTTGCAAATTCAGCACAACAAATTTTGTAATTGACTCAGTACGAAAAGTATTCAAGTATTCAGTCATGTATTGATGCAACTTTTTGCCAAGTTTTGTTGGAATTTATTTTCACTATGGCTTACTTCATTATTCGCTGAAAACCTGCAGCTGAGGGTTGTGGCAGTTTTTATTTTAACGTTTTCTGAGTTACGAATAACTTGGTAATGAATTATAAACTCTTCGTCAGTTCGAGCAATTAAAAAGTTTCAATTTACTCTTATATTCGAACTGTTACCCGAAATGCCGCGGTGAACAGCAATTTACAGGGAAAGTAAAAAAAAAAAAAAAATATGTATAAACTTTGAATCCATACAATAAAGGTAAGGTAGATGAGTGAAGTGGAGCGATGGATAGGTTGCGGTAGGGGTTGAGCCGAGCTAAGCTGTTTTTGTTATTTTTTTTATTCAAGTGGTATTTATTGTTATTGTTACTGTGCTTCTTTCCTTTCGTGTTCTATTATATTTCATTATGGGAGTATACTCGCCGGTGGTGCGGAAGTGATTGAGCACCAAGCCACCCATGGCTATGTTGATATTTTGCTGATTGCTTTTTTTGTATTGTAGAACAATCGGATTCGGATTGTGGTGTACTTTGTGGGTTCTACAGATATTTTGGTTGTATTGTAAATCATTTGTGATTTGGAGGTGGGTGGATGCTTTTGTTAAATAATATTATTTTGTATATCTTTCTTGGTGAGTGTTGTGATTTAATTATTTTGACTTTTGTTGTTTTGTAGTTGCTTCCAATTTATTTCACTTGTTTGTATTTATATGTTTCTCTTATTGGCAAAAAAAACTTAAATATTTAGTTAAAAAATATAACTTCGTAATCAAAGAATTCCATAAGCTTTAAAAGCCAAAAACTGCTAAGGCCAAAAATCAACAAAATCGCATTAAATGGAAAGCATAAAAGATTAAAAACAAAATCTTGTACATAAAAATAAATGAAAATAAATCCAAAGTATTTGAAGGCGTCGTAGCTGCCGCATTGGCGTCTTTATGCTGGCGCACCACAAACTCACCTGTGATTTGGAACGCATTGTGGGTTGGTATTTGCGTCGAATTTTGCGTGGACAGCAAACGCACAACAGACGTACGAACGCTCTGAAAGAGAAGAGCAAGCAGATACAAAAAATTTAATAAAGTCAGTAAATTTAAGAATCTTAAATCTGCTGCTGGGCATAGTTTTAATTTAGGTATATATTTATTTATATGTTTATTTATTTATTTTACTTATTTGTTTATTTATGTAATCAACAAACAAGAGGCTTAGGTAGATACAAATTAAGACCTTATGACAAGATTCTTATATGTAACTTCTTAAAAGTAAACTTAGAGAAAGGGAAATTAAAGGCTAAGGAAGAAGAACAAGCATTAAATTGAGCTATCGCCCTTCTAAAAGGATCATTCATTCGGTAAACAGTTTTAGCAATATCCACAAAAAACAATTCATTACAATGGAAAATGCGTGAGGGAACATTAAAATTAATAAACGGACAACCTATTTAGCCCGCACAAACATCGTCAAGAGAACACGCCTCGACTCTAAGGACTTTAGATTTATTAATAAGCAACGAGCCCGATAAGATGGGATGGGATCAACGAATTTCATCGAATGCAAAGCAAAGCACACAAAAGCTCTCTGAACATACTCTAATCTATTAATATAGACAGCATGAACGGTTTCCAAACGAATACCGCGTATTCTAACCTGGACCGAACTAAGAACGAATACAACTGCTTGAATGTATAGGGCTGAGAAAACGAAGCACCATTTCGACGAATAAAGGCTAACATTGCGAGCGATTTAGAAATAATAAAGTTTATGTGGGTGGTGAAGTTGAGCTTTGAGTTAAAATAAACACCCAGATCCTTAATTCACTTATTGACTTGATTTAATATTAGTCTAATGCAAACATAGACCAGTGCATAATAGGAAAAAATATTATATTAAAACACGCGTCTAAATTTTGTTTTAAAATAAAACTAGTAAACTTTAGATTCGTTCCGATTTCACTATGTTCACCTAAAACAAGGCTCTTGATAATTATATATGAAAAATGGCATCAATTGAATGTCCACCATGGCACTAAGTAAATATTTCTATTACTCAAAATTGTTGTACTACAGTGGGCAAAAAGTAAGGTGAATTTATTTGTCAAACTTCGCGGGACTAAAATTTCGCTCTAGTTATTTTTTTCATGAGTTGGCAGCACTGTTAATAACATCTGGGCCAACTTTCAAGTGAATGTCATTATCAGTAATATATTTACGCTTGTGTTTACCAAACGACTAAGAGTGCATTTTTCGTTTTCACACTGTCTGATTTGATTGAGCAGAGAAGTGCCATCAAATTTTGTTTGTGGAATGAAATTTCGGTTGCGGAAACGTTTAGCATGTTGCAGAAGGCATTTGGTGATTCGACCATGTCGCAGAAAAATGTTTATAAGTGGTACAAAGACTTCAAAGAGGGTCGAGAACGTGTTGATGACTTGGAGCGCTCCGGACGACCGTCGACGTGAACAGATGACCAACACGTCAATAAAGTGAAGGAGTTAGTGCTCAAAAATCGTCGGTTGACTGTTAAAGGCCTTACTGATATGATCGGAATATCAGAAGGATCTGTGAAAACCATTTTGAAGGAGCACTTGGGCCTACGAAAAGTCAAATCTCGTTGGGTACCGAAAACTCTCAATTTCTTGGAAAAAAGTCGTCGCGTTGATGTGTGTGAAACAATGCTTTCAGACTATCAGGACAAGCTCAAATGCATCATTACGGGAGATGAGACTTGGATTTATGCTTACGACCCTGAAACAACCGACCAATCAAGCAAATATCGTGCTAAAGGCGAGGCCAGACCGAAAAGAGCACGTCAAAGTCGTTCAAAAATAAAGGTCATGATGACAGTTTTTTTCGATTTTCGTGGTGTGGTGCACTATGAATTCCTTCCACCTGGCCAAACTGTTAATAAGGAATATTATTTGAGCGTTATGCGTCGTTTACGTGAAGCAATTCGCCTAAAAAGACCAGAATTATGGGCCAACAACTCTTGGTTTTTGCATCACGATAATGCACCGTCTCATACTCCACTCGTTCTTCGTGACCATTTCGCCAAAAATTCCACGCATATCGTTCCGCAACCACCGTATTCGCTTGATTTGGCTCCGTGTGACTTCTGGCTATTCCCAAAACTCAAGAGACCACTCCGGGGAACGTGTTTCGAGTCGATTGAGGAGATAAAAGCTCAATCGAAGAAGGTGCTGATGGCTATACCGGAAATGGACTATTTGGCATGTTTCGGGGATTGGAAAAATCGTCGGCATAAGTGTATTTCATCGAGAGGGGATTATTTTGAAGGGGATGAAATTGATTTACAAGAATAAATAAAAAATAAATTTCCCTTACTTTTTGCCCACAGTAGTATGTTCGAAATTTTCGAGCTCTTGAACAATTTGAGCAGCTAAAGTAAATTGTTAGCTTTATTTGTTTTGATTTCTTTAGTGTTCCAGTGAAACGTCGCGACTTTAGCACTGAGTATGAATTTTGTACGAAATTTGTAAAAACTAAAAAAGTACTCACAAAAATTAGAAAAAAAAAATTACAAAAAATTAAAATTAAAAAAATAAACTAATAAAAGTTTCGCGCTCGAAAACTTTCGAATAATGAGCAACGAATGAGTGTACGGGCACTCGTTGCTCATACGCCCGGGCTGGTCGAAATTGTGGTAACGAAATCAGGGGCTTTAGTAAATAGTACGTACGTTGAGAGAAGAAAGAAAAAATACTCTTTTTACTAGACTTTATGAAAAGCTTTGTTGAAATAAAAAATATGTACATTAAAAGCGCATTCCCGTGCGCGTTACAATTTTGGTTCTTTCCCTACCCAGCAATGTGAAAATGGCTCTTCCGTAAAGTTACATTACGCTGACTTATACTTTAATGCATGGTTGCATTTAATTGGACTAACTTGCAGACAACTTACTTTAACCCAATAGACTTCCAAAATATTTTACGAAGCTTAGTCCTTTCAGAGCAGGAATATCTGCCTAACCTTTTAAATAAATATTTCTCATATTTTATAGAGATTTGTGCCAAAAGTTTATGAGTTCCATATTTGCGCTTCTAGTTTATATTTAACATCTGTTTAATCCTTTTTTGCTGCCTTCACTGGAAATTGATGAAGATATTAGTTTGAGTAAAAACAAATCCATTATTTTTGCTCTAATAGCTTAAAGCTGCTTTATGGTCGATCTTTGGCTGATGCGCTAAATCATACAACACCGGCACCATAAACATCATTCACAATTTCAGCGGTCTGGCTGGCATTTTCACCAGTACCGAATGAGGTGTACCGAATTTAATCTTTGTTAGCTTCCAGTGTTAACACACGATAACTTACAACAAACAAAAAACTGCAAAGAATTTCATAGTGTGAGATGTCACCTTGACAACGAGCATAAGCTTTAATTTGTTTGATCTATACTTTACGCGATATCGATAACTACAGCCATCTACCACAAAAATAAAGAATTTATTTTTACCCAAACTAATATTTCCAGCCTCCGATAAAAGGATCTTTCGATTTCGCATACGATTTTATCGTAATAAACGAAAATTTGTCATTTCGAAGAGAAATGTTGAATAATGTCATTAAGGGTTAGATCACCTTCATCGAAAATTTCCCGGAATATGTTCAGAAAATTCAAAATACAAGTGCTTCCTCAAAAGGGACTTCAAAGTACTTATGCCTGAGTTTGATTCGACTCCCGAAACAATTATCGAAACTATTCTCGGTATAGGCATTTGAGCCGTATTCGCTTTTTCCAATACTTCCTTTCGGCTTTTAAAACGCATTCTTTCTTAGTCGCTTTTTCACTCGATCAAACAGCGATCCACACCAGGTGAATTCGATGACTTTTGGATGATATTTGTTTCGTTCTTGGCCAAAAATTCGTGCATAATGATGGCACCATGCGACGGTGCGTTTTCATGGCGCAACATCCACGAGTTTTTTCCCCCACAAATTCGTTCTTTTTTTTGGCGCATTGCGAATAGTTTCACATAAGCAACTCTTAACGTCCTTATTAACTGGAAAAAAATCATGGTGAGCAACACCGTTTAAATCCATAAAACGCTTATTTTTTTTACTGAAAACGACGTGGTTTGTTTGGTCTTAGTTCACTCGAAGCTCTCTACTCAATCGCTTGATATCTAGGCTACGTATCGAGTTCATAAAAAAACGTTTTCCGTAATGATAAGTTTGACGAGAGTTGGATTGGGTCAGATTCAGCTTTGGAAATCATGTCTTTGGCAATATCAACGCGGCCCGTTTTTTCCATGAAATGCAGATTCTTTAGAACTAACTTTGCAGCAACGCGTAGTCATGAACTACAGTGTCCGGATACATGGGCAATGTCCAAGTCCTCTTCCAGTTCTCTGATGTTTAACTTGCAGTTATTGATCAACTTATATTTTACTTTATTGATGTTTTCATCGATAATTTTTTTTTGATGTCGACGACCCACTTTTACATGCGTCATTCTCGGTGGACTCACGATCTCTTCTGAAGCGCTCACACCACTCGTGAGCTGCTGTTTTGTTTAGAGTATCATTACCGCAACAGTTTGCAAACATTTCTAAGGTTCTTATATCATTGAATCCATTTTGAAGGCAAAATTGAATACAAACTCAATGTTGCTAAATCAGATCTATTTTAAGAACTGTAAAAAATCAAACTGTTGACTTAGAATGTCACATGGCGTTCGTTCCTTGAACTTTTTCATGAAGGTGGCTGTTGTTAAGTGTTTTACAATTTCATGTGACAATTAATTCGGATAAAAGGCGTTGATATGAGATGAAGGTTTTAAC
>JAYXIM010054561.1:0-27226 GCA_037575425.1 Anastrepha fraterculus
AAGTCCAAAATAAACAAGACTGGCGTCATAAAAATATGTTTGATGGCGCCATATTTTTTGTGAGTTAGTGCATTGGAAGTTATATCCCTAGCTGACTTCCAGTGAAAGCTTGGTGTTATTCGGTTCAGTGGAAGCGAAGTTATTGCGTCTAAAGTGTCAGTATGTTTGTGTCATCGTTAAAAAATGAGTTTCGAACAAAGAGCTAATATAAAATTTTGTTTTAAAATCGGTAAAACGTTTACCGAAACATTTGAATTGCTGAAAAAAGTTTATGGTGATGATTGTCTATCTTGTGCCAGAGTTCCTGAATGGTTTACACGTTTCCAGATGGTAATGAGGACATAAATGACAATGAACATACGGGCCACCAAAAATCGGTAAGCACCGAAAGCTCCATCGAAATTGTTCGTAAATTTATCAAAAATGAACCGACATTATCATTGAAATTCAGGGAATCGGAGTTGAGTATCCCCAAAACATCTATTTATCGCATTTTAACTGATCTTTAGGCTTACGAAAGGTCTATGCACGTTTCATTCCACATTAGTTAACTGACGACCAAAAATGCTCAGAATTCAACAATCGAAGGATCTCATTAAAGGTAAATAAGAGAACTTCCTTTACAACATTGCAAGTGGTGATGAAACGTGGTGTTTCCAACATAAACCTGAAGAGCGTCAAAGTGCCGAAGGGAAGGCCCCGGATGAGCCACCACCCAAAAAATCGCGTTTGGAGAAGTCAAAAATCAAGTCGACGCTCATTCGGTTTTCCAAATCCAAGGGAATTGGTTCCAAGGAGTCCGTGCCAATGGGCCAAACCATCAATACAATTTTCTATCTTGGCGTTTTGAAACATTTACTGCATCGCATTCGTCGAATTCGCCCTGAATACCGCGGAGGAATTACTCACCGTATTCGGCTGATATATCTCCATGTTGTCCATGAAAGAAAATCGTTTTACTTCCGTAAAGGCCACCCAAAAGACTTGTACGGACCTCCTGAAGGACATTCCGGATTCCGGTCAATGTCCTGGCACACTCTTTCGAAAAACTTTTAGATCGCACAAAACAGTGTACCGAGGCCAGAGGAACTATTTTGAATAAATAAACTCGAACTTATCAGAATAAAGCTCCTTTGGTTTCTATTTCAGTTCAGTCTTGTTCATTTTTGTATTTCGTCTTGTACAAGTATATGGAACTATGACTATTATTACAGTAATTCCGGTTGGGATGCTAGCAATCCAGTATGTGGAATAACAAAACTTGATAAGGGGGGGATTTAAGGCCGGCGGGCCAATTAAAAGGTCAAAAAAATCAATTTTTTTTTTCCTGAAATCAATAGCTTAGATATTCAAGAACATGAGACACAAATTTTCAGAGTTAAATTCCAAGTATTTGCAGAGCTAGAGAGCCGAGCGTAGTGCGACGTCGAGCAACCGTGCGCTTATTGTTGACTTTGAAGCGCGTTTTCTCGGCTTTTCATTTTCACGATTTCACCTAATTTATGTACACGATTGCAAAAAAACTAAACGAGCTATCCATTTCATTCAAAATGCGTTATCTTCAGTATTGTTTTCTCTTCTATGTGAACTAAAAAAAACACCCAAAAACTTGTTTAAGCGACTTTTTTACCCAGTTGAAGAGTTTTTTTTCCTTGAAAAACCACTTTTTTCCCCCAAAAATTCGAATTTTAAGTGTTTCTCCCAATTTTCTTAGTTCACATCGAAGATAATTACATCAAAATTAATAATCTGTTTTTTTTTGTTTTCAAATGAAAATTGCAAGTTGTATCTTGTACAGAAGTTGGATACTTCAGTGGCAGAGCGCCTTGGGAATCTATTGATAACTCGGCTTACAATATACTGTTGGAGATTGTGCAAATTTTTTTTTTTAGTTCAAATATATATTAAACTATACCCAAAACTTCATTTGGCTAATTGTTTTTTTTCTCATCCTACAATGCTTCGCGAAAACTACTGAATTTAGGACATCTAATTGGCCCGCCGGTCTTAAAATAGTTACACAAGCGATGGCCAATGCCAATTTCAATTTGTTGTACTTGGTATTACCATAAATTCTGTAACAAATTTTACAATGCATACGGCGAGAACAAATTCGCAGAACAAAATTTCGTTATTTTGGCTTCTGTTTATATCTTTAGCGGACTTAAATTATAGCAGACATTACGGCACGACAAAGTATTTATATATTTCAATGAATTACTGTATAAATTATTGAAATGTTAGATGCTATATGTATAAATAAGTAAAGAAATTACTACTACTCACTACTACTTCCCGGTATTTTAAGTATTGATTTCCTTTTGAATATCTTGAAGTCCTCAATGCCATCACAAACATAATTTTCCAAGTTTCGTTTAAATTTGCGTCTATGCCGCTCTATTTACATATTCTTAAAGGCATAGGTAATTAAATCAGCTTTTATTACACGGTTTGCATTGCCTTTAAATTGTTATCTACTCCAGTCAACGTGTTTCTCATATCAATTCGTATCTCTTTATCCACCAGTTTTGCTTTCACTATTTGTCCCATGGAACATTTTTCTCGATTTATTTTCCACCCACAATTTCTATGCCTTAATCTGGCTTTTATACGCTTTCTGTTCATCGACAATCGCGTTCAACATTTACTGCGATTCTCCTCTGTCTTCATATCATGTCGCTATTTCACTTTTTATACAACTATTATGTGTTTCTGGGTATTGGTGTTGGTTGCTGTCGGCTGCAGCCGTAAAATAAATTAATTTCGTGTTGCAACTACTTGTTCACTTTATTTGCTTCTGGGGCATATGGGCAAGCCAACCCAAGATTGTATGTGTATTTGAAGGCAGTAACGATGGATTGCTGCAAAAAATTCTGAGCAGGTCTATAAAACTAAATGTATTAGTGGGTCTGAAAGTGGTCCATGTCAACCAACTGAGGTAAATTTTCATACGCTAAATGAAAATCAGATTTATTTTTGAATTGACTGAAGCCAGTTTTAAACCAAAAGTTTTGAATCACCGGTTTTCATAAATGCATGAAAAATAGAGATCTTTGGTTCAGCCGTAGCGGAATGAGTTGGTGCGAGAGGTCCAAATCTCTTAAATGTTAGTAATAGTTTTTTCTAATAGCGGTCGCCCCTCGGCAGGCAATGGCAATCCTCCGAGTGTATTTCTGCCATGAAAAAGCTCCTCATAAAATTATCTGCCGTTCGGAGTCGGCTTGAAACTGTAGGCCCCTCCATTTGTGGAACAACATCAAGACTCTTGCCACAAATAGAAGGAGGAGCTCGGACAAACACCTAACAGAAGTGTACGCGCCAATTATTAATTTTTTTTATTGGGCTCTGCATCCGAAGTGATAGAACCTCTGCTCCAAAATCATAAGACTTCGGGCTCATTAATGATACTTATGGTCTGGTGTTCCTTTGATGGAATACAACTCACTCGGCATTTACGACAGTAGAGATCCGCGTTGAGTGTTCGGAGTGTTCGTTTTCTAGACTTTCATCGAGCATGCACAGAAAAAAAACCATAGCATCTTCCAGGCAGAGATCATGTCTATGTGCAGAGGTTAAGTCCTGCAGAGTAGTAATAACCAACCAATCAGAGATCTGAATGGTGCTTTGCACTGATGACCAGATCTGTAGATGAAAAGTACACTCTGAAGCAATTAGTAGCATCACTCTTAGCAGCTTCGAAGTAGACAGCACAACAACCAACAGCAAAATAAGGAGAACCTGCCCTGGTTAGCGGATCAAGGATGCAGTCAAGAAACTGAAGCTTAATAAAGCCGCGAGCGAAGATGGCATACAGCCAGAATTACTGATCGCCGACCCGCAAATTTCAGCAGAAATTCAGCTTCCCCACATCCCCACAATGCAAAGCTGCCTTCGTCGTGGGAAAAAGGCATTGTCGTGAAGCTGCCCAAGAAAGGCGATTTGCGTGACTGTGGCAACTGGCATGCAAAAACCCTGTCCAACGCCAGCTACAAAATCCAGCCACGATCATACAATGTAGACTCCATTGTATCGAGTGCTCCTTAAGGGACGAATGTGAAGGATTTCTCGGACCAAGCCAACACTCTTCGCATCCTAGTAGAAGAACCCTCAGTTGAGTGCATGCTTTTCGTCGCTTCAAGAAGGCATTCGACACACTCAAACGATACTCAATATGGCTGGCGTTGAATAGGAATGCAGTTCCCGCTCATTTCCCTCCTCATCAGAGCCCTTTGCGAGTACTCCGAACTAGCAGTGCTCCACAACGGCAACATCAGCGACCTATTCTCTACGCCATTGTCCTAGACGACGTTATGAGCCCATTGACCGTGCAAAACAGAGCCATCGAATGGAGTTTCATCAGATATCTTGAGGTCCTGGACTTCGCCGATGACATCTGCCTCCTCTTTCACAAACTTACTGCAAGCGAAGGCGAACAGACTAGTCGCGCTGGCACGTATTGTCGGGCTGGAGGTTAATATCGGCAAAACGAAGGCTATGAGAGTCAACCAAAATAAAGCAAGACCCGTAATAGTTGATATGTGTTCGGTGGAACTTCTCTGTACTATCACGGCAGACGACGGAGCAGATAAAGATGTCAACTGGCGGCTAAACAAAGCAAGGGCGACGTTCGGGCGAATGCATACAGTACGGGCGAGTTTGCAAGTCTCCAGGCTCACTAAGTTGTGAATATTCCGCTCACGTGTGAAGTCTGCGTTGTTGTATGAAAATGAAACATGGCTGGTCTGTAACACCATCACACAGAGGCTACAAACTTTCGCTAACAAATGCTCGGAATATTCTGTAGAATATTCTGGCCGAACATCATCAGCAACGCCACGCTGTGGATATCAACAAATGAGTAGCCCATTCTATTGCAAATCCAATGCAGAAAGTGGCGATGGAAAGGTCATACGCTTAGAAAACCACCAGAGAGTACCACGAGGGAGTGGTCGGCCAAAGATTTCTTCGTAACCGTGTGCGATGGAAAAGTCTTGTCGAATTCCTTTGCTCTCCAGGTATATAAAAAAGTACTCATTGACCCTTGGGTGTATCGAGAAATTTAATCTATTAGGAACACACAACCGCATCGGATCAATTTGGGTCCCAGAACACAGGACTATAACTGAGAACGAGGAAGCGGGCGTATTGGCAAGAGAGGCTGCTAAAAGGATTCGAGCTATTCTTTGCTATGGGACAACAATGTATAAATACGTATGAATGAGAAGTGTAGTAAAATTGCTAAATATTATTCAAAATAGAATAGTAAAAGCAAGTTTGGGCATCCCTGGCATCTGCTTTGACCAGCCTAGCGAATTTATTTATCTACCGTTTTATATGCACAAATGTTGTACGCAATCAAAAAAACAAGGCAATATAAACACACAAAGCTACTCTGTAAACGCGTCAAGCGGCATAATCCTCATTGTGGTTGATTTTTTAAGCCTTTGTGTCTAACTGAAAGCTTTGCTGGCATATCGAAATGCGCAACGCTCTGCGATTGTACTCACTACTTTTTCAAACATTTCACCATTTTTCTCCGCCACTATTCACCATTCTTTAGTATAACACAAACATACATTGGTATAAGTCCGTACAAACGTACAAATGTACGCAGTTTTCATTTTACTATTTTAGCGTTACTGCTTGATTTTATTTATGATATAAAATTCATCATTCGCCTTAGCCAGAAAACTTTTAGTTGTTTGACAGCAAACACGACCATAATAACTATTTGAAGGCAAGCAAGTCAGCAAGCGGTCAGCCTGGAGCATTTGCCATAAATCACAAACTTAACACTGCATTATGTGAAGCTGCCTATAATTGAATCTGACTGCTAAAATCTTTAATGTATAAATTTTGGCAAATTTCATAGCAAAAAAAAAAACAAAACTATAAATAAACAACTACCACTTTGTACCACCAATACAAGCACACTTTCAGAAGGCTTAACTGATAGCCAATGAAAACGCCACTTGGGGTCTGCCAGTAGCTGGGCACCTTACACTGAACGCCGCACTGAACACTTGCCGAGCTATTTATTTAACTTGGTTTTATAAGGTGTAAATTTTGTTTATATTTTGAGAGTAAGCTTATTAAAGTATTATCTTAATAGATACCCATTTTGCCTTCGGCGCTGCGACTCTTCACTCTCACCTCGCATTAGCTGTTAAGGGGTTAGGGGTAGTCAGAGGCCCGAAAAAATTATGATTTTCACGAATTTTTTTTTGCTACTTAATTAATTTATTTAACAAAAATAAAAACATAGCATAAAAACATCATGTTTTAACTTGACTTCACCAAAATTTCAAAAAAAAAAATTAATAATTGCAAAAGTTATCGCTGTTTGTGTGAAGCCCGTTTCTCCAGAAGTCCCTTGCGGTGAACATCACAAGTCCTTGCAGATTCATCTAAAACCAATCAGACAAGAGAAATTAGTTTTATTAATAGATAATCTCGGGCCGGATCGAAGCTTTTTTTTTTTTTTCAAAATGAACAAAATGGCGGCCTCAGAAAATTTTTTCCAGATTTTAGAAAGAAAAACCAACAGTTAATTGTTAAAAAAAAATCGAAGTTTTTGAAAAAAAAAAATCCTTCGATCAGGCACAAGTTTTTTATGTTTTTCAAAAGCTGTATAAATTTTATTGAAATCTACGTAGCGGTTTTTAAGTTACAGTGTTCACCAGTTTGAAACACATAGTTTTGAGAAAAACGCATATAAAGTTTAGCTATCTGCTCTGGAGCGCCCGAGCGCCCGTTGTAAATTGTTGAGTAACTCGAAAAGTATTTGTCGAATTCACTTCATATTTTTACACAATATTTTTAAGATATTATACTTTAAGAAAATGCAAAAAAACACAAATCGATTTTTTGAAAATTCTGACTACCCCTAACCCCTTAAGCGCGTCACTCATACGCCCTGCCGTGTCCACCCACTGAGTGTATACAAGAATGTTGTATGAGACAGTGCACGGCATGCAGTAGGCAAGGCATGCGGAGACTAAAACACGTTGTGCTGTATTTTATTGTTGTACTTTTCTTGGCATCACTATTTTGGTTTTGTTTTTGCTAGCGCCTGCTGTTATTGCAAACAGCCATCTGCAAATGAACACCATTTGCTTGCCTTGCTGCTTGCTTTTCCTAAACATTCTTACTTGTTTTGTTTTATTTTCTTTACACAGCTCCATGCAGTCTCATGCCTTTCTATAGGCAAGTAAGTGCACTCCTTCACTTATACATACGTATGCACATATGTAAGTATTTACTTGCTTGCCACATCTTCGCTCACTTCTAACTGGCACACCAGTACTCGCCCAGTGCTCCTTTCATATGTGGTGTGCCTATGTGCATGTGAATGTGAACACTCACTGACCCATTAATAATAATCTAGGCACACGTCCTCGCAGTCTGGCCAGAGGCAGAACATATGCACATATACATACATATTATACATACGCCTATGCACAACGAAAGCTGAGTGAACCAAAGATTTTAAAGTATAGAGACTAGATAACTTAAACAGGCTTTTGCAAACATACACTCATTTATATCTGTAGGGATTTGAATTAGGGGACGTAAAAGCACTGTAGACTTAACACGTATCACATATTTATACGATGAAAATACATAAATGGATGTATATATGGATGCGAATAATATTTTGCTGTTTAAATTAATTACCTCGGGCAAAATATAATGGAACAGTGCTCAAATTTTTAAACCACTCTCCAGCTTCAAGTTACGTATTTTTAATTCCATAGTAGATAAACTGGATAAATAAAGAAATAACCCCCATTTAGCTTATTTTATTGCACAAAACCTAATTGCTTTTGTACAACCTAATCCTGGTATTGCTTGTGCAATGAAATAATTTTGGTTTGCCAAAATGTCAGCATTGGGCTTACTTTGAATAATTTCTTTCAATTTTATGATTCTTTTATTTTCATATTTGAAATATTTTGCACCATTTAGCACAAAAAATTTATATTTCCGAAAAGACTTGTGATTAGCCTTGCCGTTGATTTTTGGCATGAGAACCAATGAGGTTGATCTTATTTAAAACGATTCTTAACTGGTGCGGAGAAATCTGTAATCTAGAATAATAGTACTTGGAAATACCCAACGTTTGAAAAATATTTCTTAAACAGATGGTCCTTTTGACAGCTGTCACTTGATTTATGCTCAGTTTGGTTTGCCATTTCATAATGAATAGACTTACACCTGAACAACGTTTGCAAATCTTATCTTTATAATAAAGCTAAATTCTTGGCCATAACATTAAATTATATACGTTTTATTTCATCTTGAAAACCTAACCTCTAAAAAAACACCCTATATAAGAAAGCTCTGTTCAAAGTGAGTGCCGCGTTTTTTCGCTGTTGACCCAAAACAAGTGTGTCACAAATCAATCAAAACAATGGCAAAACTACATGAACTGAACTTCGGATTGCTTCTACGTTGCTGAGTAAAACTAATTTTGAGCAAACAGAAAAACATGTGGCCTTTGTTAGGCTCGGGACTTTTCAGCCATTGTGTTATGCCCAGAGATACTATGCCAGATATGTCGAGCCCAGCGGTCGAGTGTTATTGAAATTATGTAGTAATGGCTTCTATTGGGGTTTTCGTTGTAATATCGTCTGTTATCAGTAACTGTTTTTTGCTTTCTTGTTTTACACACAGTTGGCGCACATTTGGCCTATTGCAAAACTTGTAATTTTTCGCAAATGGCGTCATATTATATTTGGCAATTGTAAGCTTGAAAGCTGCAGTATACAAACAGATAGGCAATGGAGCGCGTAAAGGCCCAATACAAAATTGATTTAAAAACAAAATTGGATGATTAATTTTACGCAACCTTGTACCATACTTGTAATCCAGCTACACGCCGCCTAAGGATTACGTTGAAATTTTAATGCAATACTTGGTTAGCACTAAAATGTACCTACTTTTGGCATCGTTTTTGAAGCAACATGTGAATATCTCTTTACTTAATCTTGCACGAAAATTTTTTACTTAACCAAGAATTTTTTAGGAGTCACTTCTTTGCTTAGAAATTCGTGCAAGAACGAAAATTTCGTGAACAAAAATGTATAAGTGAAGCGTGTTATTTCGTAAAAAGAGAGTTGGGTATACGAGATATTAGTACTAATAATTATGAATAATTGTGGCTACTAGCAGCTAGTGCGATCAGCCTGAGTTACTTGGGAAGAATAATGCCATAAATATGATAGGCTACCAAAAATGGAATCTACATTGCAGTGTTGCAACAAATTTGTTGCTGAGAACTCCATGAGATGACAAAGATGTTCTCATATTTTGCGATGTATTCAATAAGCCAGGTGCTAAATTCAGATGTTTGCTATCAGTAATTGATTAAAATTAAAAACGAATACATATAAAAATAAAAATTATTAGATTTTAGAAGTTATAAGGAAAAAGTGTTCATCATAGGTAATCGGCGGCCTTACATGGTTTGGCTAACTCATAGGTTACTTATTACAGCAAAATTGCAATTGCACCCTACCTCCAAGGTAGCCATAAAATACCGCACATCTCTTAACGAGGTGGCTGAGTCATTTCGCCTAAGGATAATATGGGTTCCTGGCCATCGCCACATTGAGGATAACTGTAGAGCCGATGAACTAGCGAGACTCGGCACCAAGTTGACCGATGAGTCCATAGACAATGACATAGGCATTCCCTTTCAAGCATGTAAGCTACTTATTCTTGAAGAAATCGTAAGGAAAGCAAACGAAAGATGGCGTAATGAAGCCACCTGCAATATCGCCCATCAACTGTGGCCGACTCTTAGTGCTAATTGCACAGAATCTTTGCTAAGCCAAAATAAACACAGTCTTAGCACACTGATTTCAGTCATAACGGGACATTGCCTAATAGGTAGGCACGCCCAAAGGATGGGTGTGCAAACACACGACTTCTGTAGAAGTTGTCTTGATGGGGAAGAGGAAGAGATCTTACACCTTCTGTGCCATTGTCCTACTCTATCCAGACGGAGATTTGCTATTCTAGGCAGACAATTTCTTAACGAATTGGAAGATCTTAGTTCCGCAGAAATAGGAGATATTCGAACATTTTTGAAAAGCGTACAATGGTTTTAGGAGAAATAAGGAAAGCTCCCCAAGCGGCATCACAATGGGCTATGAGCCTGAGTGTGTCCCACAAGACAACCGCTTCAACCTAACCTAACCTAATGGATGATTTGTGATTTTTGCAAATAGCGTCATACGTCAATCATATTTGACACTTGGGACTCAGATAGCTGTAGTATACAAACAGAGAAGCGCGAAGAGAACAAAGTAAAGACTTCGATCATGTAAAATATTTTTTCCTATTTAATTAAAAGTTGCTGAAAAAACCAAATCGGCCATTAATTTTGCGCCACCATATGGATAAATCTATCTTTTTCCTCCCACATCACGATTTTTCCTAGCTTTGAAGTACTACCATAGCAACCGAGACTCATGAAGTTCCTAGAAATATAAATAATGTTCATCGCCAAAGTCAAAAATGCTTAATTAATTAAGCCAATTCCTTGCATGAATTCATTTGTGTTATTGGTGTTTCATAATTGTGTCATCCTGTCAATCTGGTCTTTAGCACACACTCGTGAATGGATATTTCGTCACAGGGCAGAAGCTTTGTTATGCGCAGCGATAAAATGAAGGTTTGAATGACTTTAGATAATCACTGGCTTATGCGGCTTGATGTGGTTCATATTTCCTAGCACAGGGAAAATAAAAGTGAACAAAGCCACTATTTTACTATATACTTTGTTTTTTCTCATTAGTCTCCTTCCTTCTCCATTAGTTATCTGTTGAATCCAATTTAAACACCGAAATACCGAAATACAAGTAAACCTTGAATTACAGTATCTAGCAGATTTTTTATTTATTTTTGCTCACAAATATATTTTGTTATTATCTACTTTAAATGGAATTCCTTAATTTAGATATTCGAAACATTTACTTGCATTTATTGCGCTCCTCTCGAATACAAAGGAATGCCCAGTTCGGTTTCCTCAACTTTCTACTGATATGGAATTGAGTAATCAGCCACCATCAAAGTCATTTTAACATTCATTTTATTTCTACTAAATGCCACATAAAGGGTACTAAACAATTTGCAATTTCATCATGATAAGTGAACATTGTGTGGCACAATTTTTTTGGGGTATATTTGCATGAATGGCAAGTTTATAGGCACGTATACATATGTACACCGTTGCGTATGAGTGATGCCTGCGCATGCTGATAAGAATGTTATTTGGAGGGAAATCTAGCAGAAATAATGAAATTGCTTACATTTTTTTTTGCATTTAGATTGCTTACATTCTTTGTTCCGGTTTTTGTTTTTATTTTACTCTTAATAATACTATTGCACGTATATGCAACTTTTGCACAGCGCATTGATTTCTGAAAACTCAAGGGAAATTTGGTGTAGGCTGGTGGTTCAACTTTTATAATTTTGCCCGCTTTGATATTTACGCACATAGAAACTGATACCATTGTGCCGCTTTTTATGACATTTATAATAAGAATTACTTATACACATTAATTGTTTATATTTGATATATGAGGAGAAGTAAAAAGTTTCAATTCCCCCTTAGTGAGTTATATTTCTCGATGTTTATTTTGCGACACAACGCTTCGGAAAAAATTTATCGGCAGTTTTGTATTAAACAAAGCCAGTTGGATGTTATAACGGTTCCATATTGATAGGTCAATCGTCAAAAATTACTTGCTTACTTACGTACTTAGGATCTGATCAAGAATCACAACCCTTTACCGGATTACGGCCGTTTGTAACAAATCACGCCAGGCAGAAAAAAAACTTTTTCTTAATTTTTGGTGTTTCACCGAGATTCTAACATACGTTCTCTTTGAACTCCGAATGGTAGTCACACATCAACCTATTTGGCTACGGCGGCCGCCGTAATTTTAGCTTGGTGAAAAACAAATCCATTATTTTCTCATTAAACGCCGACCAAACAATTTTAAGTTTAAGCTCTAAGAGATATTTCACAATAAGAATAAATGACGGATTAGTTTGAGACGAAGGCCTCGGCAAAGACTTTGAATGTTTTAAAGACGTTATAAGAACTTACGCTTCTTCCTTTTCCAACATGCTTACGTAGAGCGCGCACTGAAGAAAATATCGCAGCTGTATCGGCCAGTGTTAATGATGACCATCAATTATCGATTCGTCGCCGTTCGCAGCAATTGGGCCTCTGTTACTCAACAACATGGAAATTTTGCGAAAGGATTTAGGTGTGAAGCCTTTCAAAATAAAGGGTGTTTTTATTAGAGGTTAGGTTTTTAAGATGAAATAAAACGTATATAATTTAATGTTATGGCCAAGAATTTAGCTTTATTATAAAGATAAGGGTTTGCCATTATGTTTTAAAAATGATTTCGGGCAAGTGGCCGCCGCGGCTGGCTCGAATAAATTCCAGCCGAAAGGCCCAATTTTCGACCACTTTTTGCAGCAATTGGGGCCGTATGTCAGCAATAACGCGCCGAATATTCTCTTCCAAGACGTCAATCGTCTCGGGCTTATCTGCGTAGACAAGCGACTTCACATAGCCCTACATGAAATAGTCCAGCGGTGTTATATCGCACGATCTTGGAGGCCACGCCACAGGTCCACGGCGTGAGATAATGCGCTCACCAAAAGTTTCCTTCAATAAATCAATTGTTGCGTTGGCTGTATGGCATGTAGCGCCGTCTTGTTGGAACCAAAGGTCGTCCACATCAACATCGTTCAATTCAGGCACGAAAAAGTCATTAATCATGGCTCTATAGCGCTCTCCATTGACTGTAACATTATGGCTGGCTTCATTTTTAAAGAAATATGGACCAATGATTCCCTCTGCCCATAGAGCACACCAAACAGTGACTTTTTGAGGATGTAACGGCGTCTCAGCAATGGCTTGTGGATTATGTTCACTCCAAATGCGACAATTTTGCTTATTGACATACCCATTCAACCAAAAGTGAGCTTCATCGCTGAACAAAATTTTCTTCGATGCGTCGCGCAAACCGAACCATTATTTTCGTAATAAATTTGCACGATTTGCAAACGTTGTTCAGGTGTAAGTCTATTCATTATGAAATGGCAAACCAAACTGAGCATAAATCAAGTGACAGCTGTCAAAAAGACCATCTACGAAAAAAGTAGTGCCAACTTGAAAACCTAACCTCTAAAAAAAACACCCTTTAAAACTGGTGCAAGAATTGAAGCCGAATGACCTACCGCAACGCAGAATTTTTGGTGAATGGGCTCTTGGAAAGTTGGCCAAAGATCCACTTTTTTATCGAAAAATTGTGTTCAGCGACGAAGCTCATTTTTGGATCAATGCCAAAATGAGTACGTAAATAAGCACATTGCAAGAGCTACCAAAGTATCCAGAAAAGGTCACAGTTTGGTGCGACTTATGGGCTGGAGGTATCATTGCACCGTACTTCTTCAAAGATGCTGCGAATCGTAACGTAACTGTGAATGGTGAGCGCTACCGTGAAATGAGAGCTTGACTTTCATGACATGTGGTTTTAGCAACACGGAACCACATGCCACACAGCACGCGTAACAATGGACTTGTTGAGAGACGAGTTCGGTGAACATTTTATTTCACGTTCGGAACCTGTCAATTGGCCACCCAGATCGAGCGATATAACGCCTTTAGATTACTTTTTGTGGGGCTATGTTAAAGCTCATGTCTATTCAGACAAGCCTGCTTCAATTAACTCATTGAAAGACAACGTTGAAGCATAGCATATGGACCATTTGAAGCGCAGTCGCGGTCAACATTTGCATGAAATAATCTTCAAACATTAAATTATGTGGACTGTATTATCGATTTAAATAAAAATTCATGCATTTTTCTGAATTCTACGTGTTTTTTTTTAAACTTTCCTTTCACTCTTTAGTATATGATATCCTCAAACTACTACGCTTCACAGATTGGAAATTTATTATGTCCTGTTTGAACCAAAAGTCTTAAAGAATATGCCCATACAATTTTGACAAAACAAAAAGCACTAAGCGCCAAATTATACAGTATCTCCTTTAAGGTGTACCGATTGTTGGGCAGTCTGTCACTTTTGTGATAGTTAACTATCTTTTCAGGGCACTATTTTGCATTCGTTATTTCGAAAATAATTCACCTGCTGTCGACATGCCACATAAAAATGATTGTCGAGTGATATGCCCACATACGAAGTGGGCTGCAAAAAAATTATGTCCTGTTAGCCTATAATTTAATCCTTTGCGTAGTAAAGTATTTCAATATTTAAACAAGAAGGTGAGCCGATATAAAATAAAAATAAAATAAAAAAACTTATTTCTCTTGACTGACCTACCAACCAATTTCGTTGTTACAACTCTTTGAAACAGGAGAATACGGAGATTTTCGTAGAGATATACAATAAGAACAGCGAGTCTCGTTTGCTCGTTACTCAATAGAGTTTGAGTGGAAAAATTAACAAAACAAAAAAGCCTGATAATGACACTTGCCAACATCTACCTCGAGTTCAATAAAATTCGATGGTATCAGACCTACACAACTGGTATCGAATGTTATGGTCATCCAATAGAATTTATAGTCAACTCACTACAATTTGCGATGTGATTATGAGACAGTACTCTCCTCACCTTGAATTGAAGCCAAGGAAAGTTATTGTAGATCTGTCGGTCAATGAAGTCGTGAAGAAATTTTTTCTGGCTGTCATAAATATATGATTAATCTTAAAAAGAGTCAGTGATGCAGGGCTTTTGGATATATTTGACAGATATAATATTTTAAAAAATTTATACAAAATTTACCTCATTTGTCAAGAAAAAAGTAACTCTTTTACTAGGCACTTGGAACAAATACTCGTACATGAATCAGGTTATGAATTGCTATCTTCTCCAGCATAATAGTCAGATTTAGTTCCCTGCGACTATTGTCGTTTCCAGATAAGAAAATAATTATTCGGTGCTAAAAGGCTTGCTTCATGACCACCATAGTCACATGAGTAGGTGCGTGACTACCATTCGGTGACGCATAGATTCGAAACAGCGAATATGAGACACGAAATGATAGAAAATGACTTTTTTAACAGCGGTCGCCATTTGTCTGGTAATGACAAAACTCGTCAAATAAAAACATCTGCCGTTCGGAGTCGTCTGAAAACTGTAGATCCCTCCATATGTAAAAAACATCAAGACGCACACCACAACTTGGAGGAGGAGCTCGACTAATTACTCAACACTGAGTGCAAGCGCCAATTATATAGTATATACACCTACACATACATATTATATAAGAGGATTGCGTGAAAAAATCATAGCCGAAACAAACGTCTCTTTTGAGACCATTGAAAAGTCGACTTATTGGCATAGCATCAAAGATTGGAAAAACGTCGGGAGAAGTGCATCGAGTCAAAGAAAAAAAATTAACTATTCTGCTTTCCTCTTTCAAGTTCTTATTCACCTATATTCGTATATTCTTGATCAGGTTTTTCAACTAAATATCAAATATCACATTTCGAGGAAAGGCAAAATATTTCAGCAAATTTTTGTCTCAGTAGACTGACAGTTGTTGTAAAATTCAATGGAAAATCATTAATTTTGCAGCGAAGTAAAAGAAGAGTTTATTTGATTGCAAAATTCATTCAAGCAGACGGCGAAGGTAAATACTCGTAGCAGTGGGTGCACCTAATCGATAGCGTCACAACCTGCAGCTGGTAGTATTACATGTGCTAATACTATCACAAAAACTCGAGAACTACGAGAAAACTCGTATATATAAACATGTGAGTGTATATTTGAAGCTTAGTTGTATAACAACCTGACACATCCAACGAAGTGGCAGCAAATCACTTACAAATAAAACTCGCAGCTTACACGACAATTGCGCTACCGAGTAACAGCTCAACATGAAGCAGATATCCATGTCGCTCCCGCTGAAAAAATATGCAAATTAGCTATCGTCCACAGGCGTCGTGAAATCGTGCAGTAACGGAAAATCGCGTCAGAAATGTACAAATTTAAGTCAATTACACTATAAATAACACAGGTCTGCAAAATTCACTATTTTCTTGTTTGTATGAGACTAGTTTCTGATGTAATTTGGTGTGCTAAAGATGATTTTGTTTTTCAAAAGTGCTTACAAAGTCGTTGGTTTAAGAAAAGTGGCAGATAAAACTCCATTAAAACGTATTTTTAGGTATTTCATACCTGTTTTTCTCGAAACTTTGGCGTAAAAGAAATTTTAACCAGCACTCAAATTAAAGCTTGAACCTTACACTACAGCAGCCCCATTTGCAACTTTAAAACAAATTTATGGCTTTGATTACAGTGGATTAAGTCCCTTAAGGCTAAGTGATTACGACCGAATTGTAAATTATTAAATTGCGTTAAGCCTCTCTTCTGCTTCTTGATTGGAGCGATAACCGCTTAAGAAAATTTTATCGATTTCAACCAAATGCGTCAGTCGATTCTTTTTTTTTGTTAACCGGCGCCAGTTTCACGCACCAAGTGAAGCCAAGTCTTTCTCCTCCTTCTCCTCTTTTTAATGCAAAGGAGATTTTCCTCTTCCTCTTCTCCTTCCTCTTCCTCTTTTTCCTCCGCTTCTTCTTCCTCTTAACCTTCCTCTTCTAGTTCTACTTCTTCTTTGCGTTTCTTCTTCTTCATCTCTTCTTCTTCCTCTTCCTCTTCCTCTTCCTCTACCTTTTTATCTTATTCTTCGTTTTCTTCTTCCTCTTCCTCTTACACTTCCTCTTCTTCTCCTTCCTCTTCCTTTTGCTCTTCTTCTTCATATTCTTTTTCCTCGTCTTCTTCTTCTGTTTCTTCTTCCTCTTCCTTAATCTTCCTCTTCTTCTTCTTCCTTTCTCTTCCTTTTCTTCCTCTTTCTCTTCTTCTTCCTCTTTTACTTCTTCTCTTCTTCTTTCACTTCATTATTCTCTTTCCCTTACTCCTACTCCTAGTCTCCCCTTGTTTTTCCTCTTCTTAGTCTTCGTCTTCCCCTTACACCTACTCTTCCTATTCCTCTGGAATCGTAAGATGCGCTAGATCATTTTTCACTGCACAATATTTACGTTAGCCGCCTTAGCCGAATGGCTTGGTGCGTGACTGGTATTCAGAATTTGGAGAGCGTAGGTTCGAATATCCATGAAACTCCAATATGAAGAAAAAGTTTTTTCTAATAGCTATCGAACCTCGGCAGGCAATGGCAAACCTCCGGTGCATTTCTGCCATGAAAAAGCTCCTCATAAAAAAAATATCTGACGTTCGGGGTCGGCTTGAAACTGTAGGCCTCTCCATTTGTGAAACAACATCAAAACGCACGCCACAAATCGGACGCCAATTATATATATATATGCATATATATATGTTCCTGTTGTTGAAATGTTCATACAGCTCATTGCTCCAACACCTACAATGCTCATCGCTAACGCGCAAAGGTCAAAGAATCAGAATCTCTCTCTCAAATAGTCCAAGGGACGCTTCATGGGATATTGTCATCGCCCACGCTTCTGCGTCATACGTTAGCACGGGCATGATGAGAGCCTTGTAGAGTGTTAGTTTTGTTCGGCGAGAGAGGACTTAATTACTCAATTGTCTGCTTAGTCCAAGGTAGCACCTGTTGGCAAGAAAGACTTTCCGTTGGATTTCAAGGCTGACATTATCATCTTGTTAATGTTGGTTCCTAAATGAACGAAGTCTCTTACTTTTTGGTTATTTTTTGAGTGGCTATCAGTGCCTTTTTTGTCTGTATTAGAGAAAAATGACAGTTAAAAACTAATTTTATCACAATTCATTTCCCTAAAAAGTTGACGTACCAAACACTTTAGCTTCGGTTAATCCCATTTCATTCGAACTCATTTTATTTAGGGGATTTGCAGATATCATCACCGTACTATAAGATGCAGGCTTTAATTTGAGTATACATTAAGCCTCTTGAACGCCATTATTTTGAGAAAGGTGGTCGTAAAAATACACAAAAATACTTTGTTTTTTACTTTTTTCACCAATTCACTCAAAACCGTGACGTGTTAAGCATTTTGTCTTATTCAGTCTTATTTAGTGTACAAAAATACATCGGAAACCAGTTTCATAGTAAAACGAGAAAAAAACCATGTAGACCTGTGTGATCAACAAGCGAATGTGGAAACTATCATTGATTGTACCATCGAAATGAAGTCTATGTAGTATAAGCAGACAGACAAACTGATAGACAGGCAGGATAAAATCGCAGAAAATCAATTATTTGTCAAGCACATACACACACATATATACATATATAAAACTGCATATTCAAATTAAATATTACCGCCGTCCATGAATGCTGGGTGATTGTGTGAGTGCAAGTAAATAAATGAACGAACGAGAGTGTACGTATAATCACAGAATATAAAACCGCTTCAACTGGTATCGAAGTGTACATTTAGGTGGCATAATCCCATTGACCCAGTTGAAGGCAATCTTCCTTGTATGAAATACAAGGGCTGCCGCGGTTCAGACCAAAAGGTAGAAAATGACACAAATATGTATGGATGTATGTAAGTGAGAAAGTGTTTATGTGTGTGTATTTATATATATTAGGGTGCGTTAATTTAGTTATTTATTCTGAAATCGATCAATAATTTTCTTACTGACTACTTACTAGAAAATTATATTTAATATATTTAATAAAAAAACTATTTAATAAAAACTGAAACTAAGTTAAATTATAAGTTTTTTACTTACCTAATACTACGAAAATCTCGTTACCGAAAGGTAAATTAAAATGTACAGTTTAATTGAGCAGAAAAACATAGTTTAGATAAGAAAAATCAAATTCAATAAATACCAGATCTCATTGAGTTTATGAAGAGTGCGAGTAATAGGAACATTGTAGGTATAATTTGTTCTGAACCTAGTCAAATGGAACATATATTTATTACGTTAAGCCCTAGTAGGGACCGAAAAGTTAATAATTTCTATAAGAAGAAGAGAGGAAAAGCCAATTTTCTCAGGACAGGGTCAGAGAGTTTCTGGGAAGACAGAGCATAATTAAGAAAATCTTTTTTAACTCGTTCAATTCTGTCCATAGAAAATTGGTGCTGAGGCCCCCAAATAAACACGGGATATTCTATTGTAGATCGAACAACTGCAGTAAATAGTAACTCAAGAGTATAAGGCTCTGGAAATTTTGAACCATTCCGTCTTATAAAACCAAGAATACAGTACGCTTTAGATAGAATAAAATCTTTATGATTAAGAAATATAAAACGTGGATCAAAAGCTATTACCAGATTTTTGATTTCTTCAACAGATTGGGGTGTATCATCACCGATATTATAACAAGTAAACGTGAGTTGAAATTATTTTTTAATATCTAGAGCTCGAAAAGTTAGGGTATTTTCAGGAATTTTTTTTACAATAAATAAAATGAAAAACGATATTTAAATTTTTTAGGCTTTTTATTTAACTTCTTTAACTTTACATACAAAAATAAAAAAAAAATTTTAAATTTCAATAATTCTAAAAATTGCGCTGAAGTTGACCCTCCCGAAAAATTGGTCCTGGGCGGTATTGTCCATTTTGGCTCTTCTATTAATCTAAAATACAAAAACCAAAAAAGTTATAAATAAGTTTGACTGTAGCTATGTTCCGCTACTAGAAAAAAAAATGACAAAATGGCGGTTTTGAATTTGACACTCTAAAAATCGGATTTTTTCCAGTTTTTTGATAAAAAAAAATTGAAATAATTGAAATAATAATATGATTCTAGTACGGCCGATAGCCATTGATGTGAACCATAATTCTGAAAAAAGTCGTTTCGAGATAAATGCGTGGAAATTTTGACGGACCCTATACCTAATAATTAAACTGTTAACATTGGCTTGAAATTTATGTAAATCCGACGAAATGGAAGTAACAGAATATATTTTTAAACAATCCGTATAAAGGAGGAAGCAGGCAAAAAAAAACTACTTGAACTTAAAAAACTACTTGAACTTACATTTATTACGTCTAATCTCCCATTCCAGTTTCATACTGTGTGCCTTCCTGATCAGTAAGCAATTGTTGTTGCTTATTTTTTTACAGTCGACGAGATGTTCTGGCCTCTTTTGTCGTTTTCATAGCCTTGATTCGTGCGTGTTTCAGCCACTTTGAATATTCTCCGAGACAATAGTGGTACCCCTCATATCCAAATATTATTCGAAGTAATCTTTTCATTTTACTAAACTCTCTGCTCGGTCATTAAAAGTAGATACAGCAACATTGGTAGCTATTTGAACTACTCTCCGACTACCTTGACTACATTTGGCTGCAATCTTCCAAATCTGCGAGTTAAGACTCTCATTTGTTTATGTTTTTTTGTTGGGACAACTACCAAGTGCAGCACTCAGACACATTTAAGTCCATTGCGCTACACTCGGATTCCCTTTTAACTCTCTTTAAATCTACTCGACCTCCGACCTTCTTGTGGTGCCAAGAAGCTAAGGTGGTCGTTTCTTAACACCTCAGTACCAAAGACCTTAAGTCTAATTCGAGCGAAGGCGGGGCAGATGCACAGAAAGTGGTCCGATGTCTCATCCTGCTCTCCACAAGCTAGGCAGAGTACACTGTCTGAGAGGCCTACCTTTTCCATGTGCTTCGCCCACAGAAAGTGAACCCGTCATCAGTCCAACCAGCTGTCTGCAGTCCCTTCTGCTTAATGGCAGGAGGATTTGCGACAGTCGATCGGACATGACAGGTAACATCAGTTTAGTCCCTCTGCAGCCTCTCTCAGCCTGCCAAGCTCGCTTGTGGGTTGCAGTAACCCATTTGCTAACCGTGGCTTTTATGCCTGCTAAGAGAGTAA
Source organism: Anastrepha fraterculus (assembly GCA_037575425.1). NCBI lineage: Eukaryota > Metazoa > Arthropoda > Insecta > Diptera > Tephritidae > Anastrepha > Anastrepha fraterculus. The sequence goes on from JAYXIM010054561.1 coordinate 20,852, forward strand.
CAAAACGGGCCAAAGAAGTTGGCTTCAGAGCCCATCCTAGTTAAGGAGTCAGAGGTCTCGTTACCCACGATACCCACGTATCCCGGGACCCATGTTAGTATCTAGGCTATTTTGTCTACCGACATAGTTCAGCCTGGATTTACAGGACTCGATCAGCCCTGATGTGGTTGGGGAGCTGTCTCAGCGCAGCTTGGCTGTCGTTACAGACACATATAGATCTGCCTCTTCATCTATTTTCCTCAACAAAGTTCATCGGTTCTTGAACAGTATGCACCTCCGCTTGAAACGCAGATGCATGCATTCCAAGAGCAAAGTGCAGTTTTGTTCTGCTGGATTCCACGTAGATCCCAGGTCCTAGAGCTATTCGTAAAAATTGGAAAACAGTATTTGCCGGGCTCATTTTCAGAGTAAGACTCTCATTAACATTTTGTGTGAATCTACCTAAGCACTTTTCAAGTAATTGTTCGTCACATAATTCATTCGAAGAAAGAGGGGGAGTTCAGGCAATGAAGTTAGAAAGTACTGAAAATGCACGTCGTGTTGAATGTAAAAAGAATCTAGAACCGAAAAAGTTGTAAATACGTAAAAAATATTAATAAAAATAATTTTTCTGTTCATTTTCTGCAAGTTTTGATTTTATTTCCATATAGAAAAATTATATTTATTCTCTTCTCCTACTAGAATATTAAAAAATTACAAATAATTTGCTTCTGAGCGCCATCTGTGGCTCTTTAAATAATAAAAAATATACACTTTTCCCCGTAATTCCTAGGTGTAACAGGGCCTCAATAAACAAGTTAAAATTATATTTACTTAAAGCTGAGAATTTGGTTTGTCGCTAAGTGTGACCTGCTTGTTGCGCTGCTGCTTCCACTGGTCACCTCCGCGTGTTAGATGGCCTACCACATTTCCGACTGCCTTGCGGGTTTCAGTCTATGGCTGCCTTTGTGATATCTCCATGCGGTTTTCACAGCTTATAACCGATCCATTTTCACTATGCACGGTCGTGTTTCAGAATGAACAGGTATCCGCTTCATTATTGCCCAGAGGTCGGTGTGGTGATGATATCAGGCCAGGAAAAACGCTTAATTTTGCGAAGACTGCGATTGATAAATATCTGGAGTGCTTTTATATCACGCGTTGCTGTGTTCCATAACTCACATCCATACAGAACAACAGACTTTACATTAATTTCAAAGATCCTCAATTTTGTACGCCTGGAGATATGTGATGAACTCCACATTTTGACCAAACATAGCGTGGCCCTTCAATATTGGACTGCGAATGTCGGCTGCTGAGCTACCATTTTTGTTGATGATACTAAGGTGCTTAGTGCCGTTGCGTGTCCACAGTGTTGACGCACAACATCTTTGTCTTCACAATTTTGATTTTCAAGCCCACTTTTGGTACACACTCGCTTACCGCTATGATCTTTAGCTGTACATGTGAATATTTGTCCATATGCCGTCGGAGTAGTCAATATCTTCAAGGTGGTCGCACGAATTCCAAGATATACCTCTGTTAACCGCGATTGCTTGACGCATTACTGGGCCCAGTACCAAGTTGAATAGGAGCGGGGATAGCACGCATCCCTGTCTTACTCCTGTCTGCAGCTGAATGCCGCCACTCAGGATGTTCTCAAATCTCACTCCGCAGGTGCCATCTGTGTACTTGTATAAATAATAGCCTAATTTGCGAGTCTTGAAACAACAAAATAGATATCAGAAATAAACTCTTCTTAGCGAAAAATCTCAAAGCCAAGTTTGTATTAAGTAAATATTGAACTTCATATTAACTTCGCATTAATTAAAGATATGCAGTTTCCTTTAAAATTTGGGTAGCTCGCAAATGACTTTAGAGCTACTCTTCGGTGGACTTTTGTTATCTTAGCAACGTATTCAGAATCCGAATCTGATTCCACCCTAACGTTTGTTTATGCTTGCACACTTGTCCATGCCATGAATTCACACACGTATCAGGTACGATGTTGCAACAACGCTCACAGTTATTTATTCCCTGTTGACATGTTGAACATTGCCATATGCCTCCGATCTAGCCAGCCTACCACGGACTGTAACTCTTCTTTCGGCCGGATTGTTTGGCGCTTCGATAATTCAGTCTTTCGCAAACTCACTCATTTGCTAGTTTGTTTGTCTGTCATTTGGTTTGTGCGCTTGTTTGCTTTGCTTTGTTTGTAATAGTTAATGCCGGTAAATAATGTTGAGCATAGATGAAGTGATGGAGTCTAGTTGCGATGAGCTGGTAGTGTATACAATTTAGTTAGGGCAGATAGCGATGAATTGGCCGGTTTCCGGTGTGAAAATGAAGGTCGCTTCCGTGCCAGCATCCGTTATGGTCTGATACAACAGATGGTTGCACATGCAGGCAGATATAGAAATTCAAATGGATGTGTTTACATGAGCCATTTACTCAGCAAATTTTTAAACATATATATATACATTCATACATAAGTAGAAACATGCATTCATATCAAATGGCCATGTTGCTAAGGTGTATCCCAGTTACATCCACATAAAAAATTTTATTCGATGACCAGACCAAAAAACAAATTTAAGGTGAAATAAACGCTGAGCAAAGTGAAACGGAAAATTGTTGCAGGTTGCTGGGACATGACGAGAGTTGGTTGTTTTTTTCATACGATGGTTTAAAAGAAGCCATGTGCTCGTAATGGATGAAGCAATAATGTTTTACAGGACAGAAAATTTATCCAAAAAATAAAAATTTAAAATTCTGCTCAGGTTCCGCTGGAATGTCCGATAGATATTAAACCTAAAGGATTTAACTGCAACAATTTGATGGGAAAAGAAAAGGTCAACGGCGAAAACAGCAACAGAAGACCACCGCAGACGAACTGCTTTAGGGGGTCAGGGGTAGTCAGAGGCCCGAAAAAGTTATGACTTTCAGCATTAATACATTATATTTCTTAAAAAAAAAAATATTAACAATTGTAAAAGTTATCGCTCTTCAAATGGTCCATCCGCTTAGTCCAATTTTGGCATACTCTTTCCAATGTTTCGGCCGATATCTCACATATAAATGCTTAAATGGAAGCAGGTAACATAGCCCAAAAAAAAATAATCTAAAGGCGTTATATCGCACGATCTGGATGGCCAATTGACAGGTCCCGAACTTGAAATAAAATGTATACCGAACTCGCCTCTCAACAAGTCTATTGTTACGCGTGCTGTGTGGCATGTGACACCGTCTTGCTGAAACCACATGTCATGCAAGTCAAGCTCTTGCATTTTGGGCAGAAAAAAGTGGATATCATTCACAGTTACGTTACGATTCGCAGCATCTTTGAAGAAGTACGGTCCAATGATACCTCCAGCCCATAAACCGCACCAAACTGTGACCTTTTCTGGATACATTGGTAGCTCTTGCAATTCTTCTGGCTGATCTTCACTCCAAAATCGACAATTCTGCTTATTTACGTACCCATTGATCCAAAAATGAGCTCTGTCGCTGAACACAATTTTTCAACTTTAAACTTTCTTAACAGAACACGAATTTTTATAATAAAATTCAATGATTTGCAAGCGTTGTTCGTTTGTAAGACGATTCATGGTTAAATTATAGACCAAACTGAAGATTTTTGACAGTGAAACAAAACACGAAACGTGCGTCAGCTGTTTAAGCCAACTGTTTAAAAAGATTTAGCTATTATCTTCCCTATTATCACCCTTTAGTATAAATTTTATTGAAACCTGCCAAACAATTTTTAAGTTACAGTTCAAAAAACATCTATTTGAGAAATATGCATTTAAAGCTTTGAGCCGAGTGCCGGAGCGCCTTTGATGCTGCTTCTAGGATTTCAATTTAAGTCTCCTTCCCAAAAAGGGGATTCAAACCATAATAAATATAGAATACTCAGATCGCAAAGAATTAGTAACTGAAAGTGAAACTAAGAAGAGAGTCATAACTTTTACATCCCGTCATAACCGAAAAAGGCTTTATTTTTAAGTATTAGAATTAAGATGAGTAATTTTTTATATAAGAAATTATGTAATTAGACATTCCAACAAAATACTCTAATTTTCAAATTAATTTCTGCTTTTATCGAATAATATATTTTCCGGTCTCATTTCAATTAGAGGATGAGAAAAAAATAGGTTAGATGAAATTCAGAGTAGTTTGCATCATCATTATACAGGGGGGTTCACAAAGTGATTTCTTAACAAAAAATAAACAAATAAAAAAAAATACAAAAAAAAAAACTATTTCTATTTATTGGTATGTTAGTAGCTTATTCGAATGAGCAAATGTTAAACAACTTTTTAAAGACTTTGGTGCCGGTTTCTGGCTGTATCTCAAGTAAGGTATGTCTTGTTCGATATTTGCTTAGTGGGCCTCAATCGTTATAACCGTTTATAGTGATCGTTAATAGCTCGCATATTATCGCTACCCCATGGCAACCTACAAAAAAGTCTGAGTGGGCCCAAATGCAACTAACTAGCATCGCCGAGACTGCTAGTAATACGATTAGACAACTTTGCATGCAGAAGATCGATTGCGGCATTCCGCACTATCCTGCTGAGACCAATGATCATCCAAATTCATGTCATATCTTATGCCTGTGTAGCGCTTATTCCTGATCAAAATGAAGTTTCCAACAAGATATTCAAAGAAATTAGGCCTAAGATGCCACCGCTTCAAAGTGCGCCCTAAACTGTCACTCTCTGAGAATGCATTGACTTGCCCACAATTTTGTGTGGGTTTTCCAATCCCAAAATGTCCTGGTTTGCTTGTTAATATAGGGTGTTTGTTTTTTCAGCTGCATCAAAACTATCGATATCGGTAGCCATGATTTGACAGCTGATATCGGCAAACTATGTCGAAATTTCTGTTCAGTAAAAAATCTTCCATTTCCTCTGTGAATGCCCTGTCCTATGGAAGGACAGAAGTTAATCCTGTGCAAACCGCTGTTCGAGAGTCTCGTGAAACTGCCTGGCTTAGGTGTGAACAACCTAATAAGGTTCCTGAATCGCACAGACTGGATATAGCCATGCTGTAATTAACCATTAAACTAGTTGGTAATGATAATGTGACAACAAAATGGTGCGGAAGCGCTAGTTGGATTCTGGACGAATCACCACTTAAACCAACCAACTAACAAAAGTTTGGCAAGAATTTTTTAATGCCAGAACAACGCTTGAAAATTGTGAGTATTGAATGTGAAAAAAAATAAAAAATCTGTTCACGAAGTTCATAGAGCACTGACGGCATCATCGGCCCTTATTTCTATAGAAATAAACAAAGGAGCTCCCAACAAGTAAGACTGGGAGAAAATTGCCGCCTTTCCCCATGGAGTGTGTTTTATACAAACACAGTCACACAAGGACAGTATTCTAGACTGACCAATTCGCTATGTAAACATGCATTGACATATATTTTATATCTTGAAAACATATATGTATGTACGCACTTACATATGCATAATAATGAGGTTATTTTTGTCATTTTGCCCAATCGTGTGCTTATTTACATTTCCGCTTACATCTTGTCTGCTTCCTTTTGTTCATCCGGCCAGCCGTTTGTGACCATTTTATTGTCATTTGTACGTTTCATGTTTTCTATACAGACATAATTTTACATATCTATGTATATACACACAAATTGATTTATACAAATATTATATATGTGCGTTGTTGTTGTTGTTGTTACTTTCATTATTTTGCGTTATTGGCGGGAAGTACAGCTGGTTTTTGCTACACGGAAACAGAAATTGTTATTTTTTCTGTGCGCCACAGATTTTGTCTTGCAGCTACTTATGATTTCACTCCAATTTCCGCTAGTGTCACTCAATTTAGTATCAAACTCCATCAAGTTTTTCTTTAATTACATTAATGTTAGGATTGACGCTCGAGGCTGATGCCCTAGTGGAGTACGGGTCCAGTGCACCGGGCTGATGCAATGAATATGATAAAAATGTAACAAAATTAAGTAAAGAATAACAGAATAGAAACAAAAATGATTGCAATTAAACAAAATATGGAAGAAAGTGAAGTCGAATGAAAACATTAGAAAATAGCAATAACGTCAGAGAAATAGCTTCGAAAATATGAACAGAAAAGTTAAAAAAAAGAGAATAAGAAGGAATGGGCAAAGGAGGCGGAGAAAAAAATATTACCAGCTTAAACTCGAAATCCATATGCCCAATGAACCCATATGCCCAAGTATTAAATTTTGTTCTGCTGCTCACCAGTTTTGATTCTTCACCTGACGTTGACCGCATGACAATTTTCCCCCAAGCCTTATTGGAAGAAGTACCTCCAAAGTGATCACACTTTAGAAGAAAAGTTATATTCATATGCGAAGTAATTCAGAACCATTTCCCTATTCTTAGTTTTTAGT